>JAGDQP010000903.1:28950-54049 GCA_022664845.1 Lepisma saccharinum | reverse complement strand
TCGAATACTTTCTGAAAATTAATTCGACAAATGCTATTTTGTCACGGGAACAAATCCACTTTACGATAAGCACTCTTCAATCAAACTTTCCCTAATCTAGCGTAATCTACAGGGGAGGATTTACCATTAGGCCCGGGCCTAGAGGTGAAACTTTAATATGGGCGCACTTTAAACGGAAATTTTACAAATTCCTATTTAATACGTGAAATGAAAAAACATTTAGAAATACACATGAGTGCCAAAACCCATCTGGGCGACCCCTCTGAGTTCAGGTAATTTAAATTTAGGCTACTTTACATTAGAAATAGTAAAACAAACATTATATTAAGAATATAATGTATTCCTATTTTTGCCTTATCAATAATCATTTTAGACAATGCTACACGTATACACCAAAGATCGAAATTCTTCTCGATCGATCAAAATATTTCATCTTGCGAGAGCGAAAAGAGGAATCGCTCTTTAGAGCGAATTTTCATCATAGAAAAGATAAGAAATTTCCGCTCGAAAAGAAAGATGAGATTTATCGTAGTTCTTGTCGATGGGAACATAATCATTTTTAGTTAATTTCTCCATCTATTGTGATAAAATTGTCATATTTTGAACATTAAATGGACGCAATAAAATGCTGAAAATGTAAAAAGCAAAATGGAGTATTTATTAATAAGTAGTAGCAAAAAAAAATGTTCTTATGAATGAAAAAAATAAATAAATAAATAATCTGACCAGTGCAATTCCTACCTTCCAGTCAGCGAACGAAAGCCTTATCTGCTAGGTTAAATTTCCAACAGAGGGAATGCCCTCGAAAAGGTCTCCTTCGTCTCGTCAGGTACTTAAATTATGTCGTCTCGTCAATGTTTAAATATTTATGTTATCTACTTATTCCTGATATGTTCTGGTATGTTTTTGTCATTGAGAAAAGTTATTAGGTCTCGACGTTTTTAATTAAACGCGATGAACTTCACAGAAGGATTTTGTTCTTCGGTAACCTTCGCGTTAGTAAATAGCGGAGAGCAAACTTGACTAGTACCCATGATGCTTTACGCACCACTCTAAAACGATGAGAAATAGCTCAAGATTGAAGAATAAATGACATCCATAAAGCATCGGAATCTCAGTCAGAAAGCTCACATTTTATATGCAAAGCGAAAGCGTCTCGCTGAAAACCACTCTTTTCGATTGCAAAACTAGCCTAATAGCGTCGTCCTTCTTTACGCTCTATTAAGATGAAATATTTACTCTTCCGAATTTAGTGCGTATAGCGTGACAGTCATATATACTTCTGCCAGTAGTATTGAAGCACTCTATATATATGAAGGCGTAATTTAGGCTACATTTTTATATATGAGGAAACCTAATTGATCTTTTCCTAGCCTGTCTTCACGGGACCGCGAATTGTAGGTAGACTCTACTGTGCATTCGAATTCTGGTGACGGCCATCCTGACTTAGGCTTTCCAGAATTTTCTTCAGTTTCACTACACGAACATCAGGATGTTGTCTTAACTAAATCATCGGTCGCTACCCTTCCATACCCTATGGCGGTCTGATTCAAGGATAACTAAATTATCCTTATCAATCTGCTCTATTAAAAATTATCCTAATCTGCCTTTTATGTAATTATAAACAAGCCTTATTTTTCTCACAACCTTGACTTTATATCTTCAGGAGGTAAAATACAATATTTCCGGAAATGATGTTTAAGATTCAGCATAGCGAGTGACTTTGTAGTGTCGCTTTTATCCATTCCTGGTGATTTTGTAATTCTGGAAATTGTTAGTTTTTAGGAGCGACGTATTGACAGATAGAAGAAATTTTTTAAGATCCCTAACTGGCCATGACAGAGTAACAGCACTGGAACTGCTCAGCATGTACGGAAAGCTGACCCAAGATTTTGTGTATGATGATATAATAGACATCTTCCCACGATTGAATCCAAGGAGGAAGACGCTCTTTAAAACAAATAAAATTCTTTTAATGGACAGTAATTACTAATTGTACTTATGTATCGTTAATAATATTTTTTTGTTTATTTTGCTTTAAAGAGTTTTTGTGTGAATAAAAGTTATTTGTATATATTACCTTCTTGTTCAGTGTAATTAATATATCTTCTACAAAAATTTAATTAATATTTAATGCCATTATTTATTATTGTTAAATATTATTGAACTGTGTTCCATAAATTACAACATTAGCAGAATTAAATAATTATTATTTCTTTATTACCATTATTAAATGACGAGATTATGGAGGAGAGTAAATTTGTCATAATATGAAGGTGGGAAGGGGGAGGATGAAGGGGAACTGAAAAGAGAGAGGATAGGGGTGCTAGAAGTCATCGGCCTAGGGCGCCTAGATAATAAATCCGGTCGTGGTAATCTAGATTAATGAAAACTAGCTTGAATTTACCTGTTACTCTTACGTGAGAAATCTAAACAACAACAGAAAGAACAGTATGAAATTTAGTCAAAAAGTTCAGGATTTACGATAAATGGTCCACCCTATGGTATCACTAAGATTTTTTTACAAGTAGAAGACCGCAGATGAAAATAGAAAACATTATTTTTTACCTAACCTGAATACAATATTGTATTGGACCGGCTGGCTATCATGTTCTTTACCAAAAGAAAGTCAACAGACATTCTACTCTGTTCCGCATGTGCATTGCCGAAGAAGGAGAAAAGTGGACATGAGTGTATAAGGTATTCAATTCGAGAAAGCCTATTAAGTGAAGAGAGCCGTCTTTAGTTTTAGAATGATAGTGTTTATCGAGTGTTATTAAATCCAAAGAATACAGATGAGATATTTAATTCATATGTAAATACTCATCTTGGATCTAATCATTTAAAAGCGAACTTTGAATATGGACTTCGTTCTCTAATGGGAAACAAAATATTGGAACTACGTGAAGAATTAATCATTAAGGACAGATTTGTTGCACGTGACTAGGAAGATTGTGATTGGTCAAAACCCCCTTCAGCCCTTTGTGAAAGTTTTATTATCGTTTTAGTGATAGTTAAAGATGATAAAAAACTTTGGTAAACTTTATTTTTATATGGGCCAGTTTAGTAACTTTGGACTTCGGCCCGTCACGATTTTGCCTTTAGCTGTTAAGTGATAAAATCCACACCCATGCCCCAGCCGGGACTCGAACCCGGGACCGTTGAGTCGATAGCCTACCGCCGCAGACCGCTCGACCACCCGGCCGGCAGTTAAAGATGAGTTACCGAAGCTTAATGTGGGGCAGGAATCCGCTAAATGACAGATTGAATTATTACTTATATTATTAGAGGAAGCAGCGGAATGCAAGGCGTTGTTGTTGGTAAAATTTAAAGGTGAAATACACGAGGTGGCTGATACTTTTCCTCCATTCAGAACTGAAAGAGATTCTAGTGATTGAAACTATAAAGCTGAGTGGTTTACGAAGTTTGATGCTGTGTAAAAACTCTATGAAAGAGACGTACAATTACATATGAAAAAACTGAACACGCTGTCTTGTTATTACCAAGATTTAAAGTTGTAGTTCATGATGTAACTGATACATTTGCCCCTCCGAAAAGGCAGTACATACATTTCCAATTACAAGCACATTTTACGATAGAAAAAATGCTCCAAAAAAATTGAAAATGTGCTAAACTATAACGAGGAATTCTTATTAGGTGATATCACTATTCGGATCGATATTACAGATCCTTGTCGAGGCCAGGAGCAACGTGGACATACTAAGTATTTACCATTGGCGGACTATGTACAGAAGGATACAATTAGTGTGGATAATGTTCCCGACTGTCTTTCAAGGACGTTCGCGTTAGGCAAACTATGAGCGAATATCGAAAGCCTACATATATGCGAACCCATACTAAGCTCTGGCGTGCCAAAGCTGCCGAGTTGTGCTATTTTGCAGGGGTTGATTTAAGGCGGCATACTGGGGGTAGTTTAGACGACGTCAACAAATTTCAAAAGCATTTTGGTAATCAATATCAAATTGTTGTGTACGGTCGTGTCTCGAAAACACGCCAGTACGGAAAAATATATGTTGGTCCCACAGCTCAGAGCACCCAAAGAGCTGTTTTACGATATGAAAACAATCACTATTATTTTATTAAAATATATATCCGCTTTTTAGGTAGTAACGGCTTTTGTGAATATTGTCTTAATCCCTATACGCAGCTCCGTTTTCATGAGTGTGAATATAGAAGTAAAAATGCGATACGTATCATCCCGATACCGAAAGTTCAGATGAAACAAAACGCTATTGTGACAAGTGTAATCGTATCTTTGTCAATCAATCATGTTTCGACAGACATACAACGATAACAAAATGTAAAACTCGATTGGCGTATTTGAAAGGCAAAACATTTTTGTGGTGAACGTTTTTGTTGCCGGTGTTACACGTATGTTAACTAGACCCATATTTGTTACGTCAAACCTGAGCAAGCTAAAAGGGTAGAGGATTTTCTATATATTGTCTTCAATATTGAGACGATGCAATTGGATGCTGATGTCAAGGGTGATCATGAATTAGTGCTTATTTAATTTGTGCGATGCATCGTTGTTATCAATGCAAAGACGTTCAGGATGATTCGAATAAATGTAATGTCGATAGTGTCGGTACTCGTGAATTTACATTTTACACTATGGAACCCTTTATTACACATGTATTACAAAAGGTTCCAAGTTCACCCAAGTGGTTGCTCTGGCACATAATGCGCACGGCTTTGACAATTTATATTAGAACTGTTGCCCGTGAAATAATAGAACAACAGCAGTTAGTACCAGAAATACTTACTAGTGGCAAGAAGATTATGCAACAAACGCTAAGCAATATTATATTCAGACACGTTCCTGTTTATGGGAGTTCGATTAGCTGACCTCCCCAAAACGTTAGGGCTAGAAGAATCCTTGAGGAAGGGGGATTTCCCACACTTATTCAATACCCCAAATGATCAAAAGTATGTTGGTTTATATCCAGATTTGAAGTATTACGATCTAGGAAGCAAATCCGATGAAGACGCAGAGAGTTTAGCTCTATGGCACAAGGAATGTGTCAAAAGTAAAAAGATATTCGATTTCCATCGTGAACTGTTGACCTATTGTCAAAAATGACGTACGTATCCTAAATTTAGCTGTTTCTCGCTTTTCTATTCTTTTCGAAAGTAAAACTGGCCGGCTGCAATGTTATTTGTATACGGCAACTATCGCTGCAGGTACTATGCTTTGTTATCGTACACAGCATCTGGAAGGCAGTACCATCCCTGTTATCTCTCCGTTAGGGTTTTATCATGGTACCAATCTGAACAAGCAGGCCAAACTATGACTTCGGTATATGGAACATACCCATAATGGTAGTTACAAAGCTATGAACGAGGTGATCAAGCCCAATTTAAACATTAAAAATTACGTGGGCACTATACAAATACGTCTACTGCGTATGAATATTTTGGCTGTTACTATCACGCCCACCATTCGCAACGGGGATGTAACTATAGATAGCCAAGGTCGTAGTCTAAATAGTCGATATGCCGGCACTGTGGCAAAGAGGAGTTTCTCCGTGAGACATGTAAGGTGAATGTTGTGTCCATGGGAATGGCAGTGACACAAACAGGTGCAGACTTCACCGGATACCGGATTGTTCTGATATTGAAGAACCATTACGTCCTTAGGATGCCTTTAAGGGTGGACGGACAGAATGTTTCAAAAGCCTTTATGAATGCAGTGACGCGGAGGTAATTGAATTCGATGACTTTACCTCACTTTATCCATGACTAATGTCTACCCAGCCACTTCCGGTTGGACCTGTAACCATTCTTAAGGGCCCGGACATGTCCGATGCAAGTCAGGTTCATTGTTTAGTCTTTTCTAAAGTCCTCCCTCCGACAGATCTAGCCATTCCCATTTTACCATACAAAGTGCATAACAAACTAATGTTTGGTTTGTATAGAACTTGTATTGAGACGGTACATACCGGTGAATGTACACATACAGGCGAAGAACGTGCCATCAAAGGTGTATTCTGCACACCAGAGCTAAATGCTGCATTAAAAGCGGGTTATGTGATTTTGCATACGTTTGAAATATGAGAAACGGAATTGTCAGTGGACTTGTTTAAGTCCTATGTCGGTACGTTTCTTCAAATGAAACAAGAAGCGTCCGGATTTCCTCAAAAGTGCCATTGTGAGTACGATATTCAGGAGTATTTTAAGGATTATCTCAATCATGAGTGGTTTCAACTCGAGTATAATAACATTACTAAAAACGAGGGACTGTGATTCATTGCAAAGATATATTTAAACTCATTGTTTGGGAAGTGGGCTCAGAGGTGTGACTTTCCGAAATCAAAGGTTGTTACGACAGGTCAAGAGTTTAATGAAATTGTTTATTCTCCTTATTTAGAAAACCAGCATGTTAACCTTTTTTGTAGTAAACATCTTGTTACCTATCGGGATTTGGAATCGGAGAACACCTCCTATGCATTCAGCAATGTCATTCTTGCAGCTTTTATTTCGTCGTGGGCACGCCTACGTCCGTATGAGGCAATGAGTACTGTCGGTATAACACATCTCTTGTGCTGTGATCCTGATAGCATCATCTATGTTCGACGTCGTAGGAAAGCGCCCCTGCTTCCACTCAGGGAACACCTAGGTCAGCTAAAGAGAGAACTCTCTGAAGGGTGGAAAATGAAGCTATTCAGTGCGGGTGGGCCGAAGAATTATGCATACAGGCTGAATGAAATAGCAACAGGTAAGCTTGATCATGTGGTTAAAGTGCATTTAATCAAAGGACACGGAAGATCACATTTAATGATATGTATAAGGTGTATCAAGGGTAAGTGATCGTTAAACCTTATCGTACCCTTCGAAAACCCGACTTTCGTGTTGTATGTAAATCCCGAGTGAAACGCCATGACGTTGTAAACCACCACAAGCGCCATATTTAAATCCTATTGATACCAAACAATATATTACATGGCAGTTCTTTATATGACAATATATGACAGTTCTTTATGAATATCGAGGGTAACCGAAGATACACTAAATAAAACACATGATTCTTGTTCTTAGAATACTTATTTATTATATACATTTGACATTTAACATTTCTTTGCTGGCGATTGAACACTGGTAAACGAAACATGACCATCACAATATCTGAGAACATCATTGACATTTACTTGTACAATTTCGATTGTTACAACCGCTTCACAAACAGCTGCGAAAACATCCTACAAGATATACAACCGTCTCTCACATTCATTTGCGTATAATGTTGCCAATGACACCACAGGTCCTGTGCTGGTTGGACACTCAGTTGTAGTAATGTTTATATACCCCATCAGTATCTCCTATTGCGCACCGTAATTAGTGGCACGTTCGTTAAGGAAACACATTTTGTTTTCCGCTGGGTGGACAACATTCTTTTTTGTAGAAATTTATATGGAAGGACAAAAAACCGTATCCCGTTGGTGTACCACTATGTGTTAACAGGAGTGGTGAACAGCTACAAACAGCCATCGTACTCGTCACTAGGTTCAATGCCTGACGATGGATGTGCTTTATAGGAATTACCAGTCGATCCCTGTGCTCTGTCTCGGTTGAACTGTGTAATAGTTATCTAATAGTATAGACAAGTGGTTTGGACAACGCACTTTTGCTGTACATATTATTGTATGTCGAATTCCTAATAAAAACTACTAGTAGTGGTTATAGTCCTTCCACGGTCGAATATTGCACTATTAATTATATTAATCCTATAATTTCTGGTTGTGCCACTAGATGGTGCTCGTGTACTGGAAACTATATGTTTCAAGTGGTCACAATTGACCTAACATCATATGCAATTCCTTTTGAGTACTGGGATGTAAATGTGCCTGTTGGAGTACAGGATGCCAAAGTTTTACGAATAACGTGAATTAAAGACACTACGACATCCAAAACTAGTACGTTAATACACATCGAAACACTAGAGTAACTCTCATTCCCAACCGGGAAAACCAAGATTGGAAAACAATATTTGTCACCCCGTATATTGCGGACAAACAGTCCTTTTTCCAACTCTACTATAATGATTTTTATATGATGTCCCCTCGTCCTGATTCAGCCCTGTAGCAATAAACTGTTCGTGCGTACTCATAGCACGAAGTGTTTCTGCCGATGGACCTATCACGTTCGGATCACATGTACAACGTCAATGGAGTTTACCTGAAGTGGATCTCGTATGTCTATATTTATATATTTATATACATATGAAGGTCTATATATATATATATATATATATATATATATATCAAATTATGTATATTTGTATTGGTATGCAGCTATCCAAATTATATGTGAATCTGTATTTATCGAGACGCAAACGTCGGCCTGCAAGCGAATAACATAGTAGCATTCTCCATTGGATCAATGACTTTCTTGCAGGCACACCTACATTTAGAAGCTCTTTTGAAATATTTCCCAACACTAATCCACTTTGTTCACAACAAGCTCTACACTCACCAGAGGGGGAGGAGGATTCTGTTGAAAGCGCGGACTGCGAACCCATCTACTGGAGCAATAAGATTACAAACTCAAGAAGAAAGGGAACAAGAAACGCGAAAAAAAGACGAAACGAAAAACGTTCAACACATCGGAATCTTCACCACTTCAGCATTGGTAGGCGGTCGAAAAACACAAACCAATATTCCCTCGCTTTTCACTCCTGAAAAGCCGTTCGTTAAAAAGTAAAAGAATAAAACGAATTATTTTTAAGACCGTCATGTTAAGTCACTTGGAAGTGGTTCGTGTATGGAGTCGTAGGTATGGTTGAGATTTTTTGTAATCTTTTCCCAGAAAAAAGGAAGAAAAAATACAAAAAATGGGTTAATGCTAGCAAAAACTCTCACGAAAAAAACCTAAAACAGTATGTATAGAAATCAAATAAAAACTTTTAAGTCCCCCAGCCCATTAGGCTAGAAACGAGATTGAATAGAATAAAAAGGCAAAAAATGAAAGCAACAACAAAAAATGTTGAACACCTTTGACAACTCTCTCTTTCTCTCGCTCTCTCTTTCTCTCGCTCTCTCTTTCTCTCTTTCTCTCGCTTTTTCTCCCTCTATTTTCGCATAAGCATGTTGCTTGGAGATGGTTCTTTTTTTTAAAAAAAGAACCAAGGATAGAATTTTGGTGCTGTTCGCATAAGATCGACAAAGATACGAGTGTAACAAGAATAATTTATAGCGTAGCAATCCATGGAAAGGCAGTGGCCTAAAATAAAAAACAAAGTAGTGCATTACATCAGAAGGAATAAATACTTATAATGGCGTTAACCAGTTCAGAAATGAACATGAAAAGAGCACAACAATCAAGCAAAATAAAGCCGTCAATAACAGTAATCGAAGCTAAATATATATACACAGGTGTATACCAAAAAGTGTAAATACAAAAAATGATCGCAAAGACAGAAAAACAATATCTAGCGCTTATCACACAATCGGCGCACTTGCTAATTAAACAGTAATTAGAGGGAAAATGGCATACAGCATAAAAGCAAAAGGCAAGAACTCAGGAGACTAAAAATTAGTCTGATGTATTGACAAGCTGTAAAAGATGTCACAGGGATGGATTTTAAACCAAGAAAAGGGTGGGAGAGGGGAAATAATACCGTGGAAACTTGAGCTGCTACAGGCACCAGTTGGTGTGCGTAATAAGCTCTCTAGTAAAAAGCGATCGCAAAGAGTGTAAAACAATTATGTAGCAGTGTATGACACAATTAGCGTACTTGCTAATTAAACAGCAATTAGAGGTGGAAAATGGCATACAGCATAGAAGCAAAAGGCAAGTACTCACTAGACCGAAAATTTGTTTGACGTATGGACAAGCTGTAGACATGACACTGGGTTGTATTCTGAACCAAGAACTGGACGGGGAGGGGAGGGAATAAATGGAAAGGTAAGAACCTTGGCGTTACCTTCCCATTCGTTTGTAGTAGTATACTTACTTGTCATCTATTGTATTGTACCATAGGTGAAACATGGATGTGCGTATGTTGCATCACACTGACATATTTACATGGTCCCAACTACCATGTTTTAACTGAATTACTTAAATTTTCTGTAGCTGGCTACCCTGTTGCGGAATAGTTTCCTCTCTAATAGACTACTGGTCTCAGCAACCCCACAAGTATAGTACCGATAGGTAGTGATGTGTTAAATGGTTTCAAGATGCGTAACTGGTTGAAACAAGGTGATACCTTGTCACCACTACTGTGTAACTTTGCGTTGGAATACGCAATTTTTAAACAACAAAGGGGACACAAAGAGGCTAACGTTGAAGGGCTTGAATCAACTGTTCATGTACGTGGATGATATAGATTTAATAGGGTAAGATATAGAAGTACTACAAAGTAACACCGATGTCTTAGTAGAAATATGCGATCAAATAGGTCTACAGGTAAATAAAGAGAAACAAAATGGATGAGAAAAGCCGAAACACAGGAAATAAGTACATAACAATTAAGAATTAGAACACAGAGAAATTAAACAAATTTAAATATTTGGGAGTATACGTAACAAGTAAAACGAGGTAACGGAAGAAATAAAATGTCGGTTAGTATCGGTCAACGCATGTTTCTATTCAGTCCAGAAAATCCTAAACTCGCGATTAATATCAAGGAAGTTCAAATTTAAATTATACACAAAGGTTATTCTGCCGGTAATACTTTACGGTTGCCAAAGTTGGAGTACAACACTAGCAGATGAACATAAATTACGTGTTTGAAAATAAACTTTTGAGAATGATAAACAGGCCAAAACAGGATAGATGACTGGAGAATGGAGGAGGCTGCATAATCAAGAACTTCACGGAGTGTACGACTCAACCGATGTTGTAAGAATAATGAAACCACGACAACTAAAATGGACAGGCCATGGGGCCCGGATGGGAGAAAAACCAAGATTATATTCCATTTTGATTGGAAAGCCGAAGGGAAAGAGACTGTTCGGAAGACCGAAGCGACGTTGGGAGGACATTATTAGAGGGATTTTCGAGAGGTAGATGTAAATATATGGAACCTGATTTTTATTTACCCATGAAATGATAATACATGAAATGATAATACTTAAGAATAATAAGAAAAAATATTTAGATATAAAATGTATAAATAGAATATGAATTAGTTTTCTTTTCAGGAAAATTTGAAGTATACTTTAATTTGTTAAGAAAAGTTAAAGTTGGAATATTTATATTTTAAAAGGAAAGTTTCAAGTAAAAGTACTTTTGCTTAAGTAATGAGAAAGTTACAGAAAATTTCGTTTAAGTAAAATAATTTAAAGCAAGTTTAGTTTAACTAAAATTTTTATCTAAAAATAGTTTCTGCTTTTTACTAAATTTTTCTTTAAATAGAATATTTAATAATATAGTTCGATTATAATTTAATCAAGTTGCAGAAAGTTTTCATGAAATAAAATTATTCAAAGTAAGTTATGTTAAAACTAATATATAATTTTCTAAATTCCTTTTTACTTTTTATTAAACTTTCGTCTAACAAAAATATTTTGCTAAAATACTTTGTTATTATTAACAAAAAACTACATAAAAACTTGCTCAAATAAAATTAAATTACTTTCATAAATTTGTAGAAAAATAACAGCTTTGTTAGAATTGTCATTGAAGTGAAAATGGAATATGCTATGTTACATTTCCTTTAAGTACAATAAATAAGCTAAGCAGAAATTTTAATTTCGCAAAAGTAAAACTTCGTTTTTAAAAGAATATTTAGAAATAAATACTAAATAATAAAAACTTCGTTAAAGAATAAATAAATTAATTACAGAAAGAAAATAAACGAAAAAGTTTTGAATAAGTAAAAATTATTTAGTAATTATTAAAGTTGAAATTTTAATTTCTTAAAAGTAAAACTGTTTTCCGAAAACATTTGTTTTAAAACTGTTGCTAAATAATAAAATCTTTGCTAAAGTAAAGGTAATTAATTTACAGAAGAGAAATAACCGAAATAAAATTTTGAATAAGTAAAAATGATTTACTGTTTATTAAACTTGACATTTTTATTCATAAAACTAAAATTTTGTTTTGAAATTTTTAAAAAAGAATAGTTACTAAATAATGAAAATAATTACTTTTACTTTGTTAAAGTAAAAATAAATAACTTACAGAAAAATGAGCGAAACAAAATTCTGATTAACTATACATCATTAACTTGGAATTTTAATTTCACAAAACTAAAACTTGGTTTTCAAACTTTTAACCATAATTTAGTAAATAATATAAACTTTGTTAAAGTAAGTAATTATTAACTTAGTTGTAATTTTAGAAATATGTGTATTTGAATAGTTATAGATGTATATAGTTAAAACCTACTACTGATAATTTCACACTCATTCATCATGCTTGCGTTCGCTTTTCTAAAAATAATAATAATTAAGGATATTGAAAATAAGTTCTCTCATTTGAAAGTCGGGAAACTGAATTAATGTTACCAATGGGGTGTAAAAGAAAATGCAAAAGTTAGTAATATACAACTTAAATAAAAGAGAAAGTACAAAATATTTTATTCTTCCTTATAAAAGTAGAAAGTCCTTGATCTCTTGGATAAAGTATGGATTTTATATTATTTTACATTTACGTATTACATTTTACCGTTTTCTAAAAGACAGTTCAATAGTTTTACTCCAGAGGTGAATAAAAATTTTAGTAATACTTTTTTATTTGTTCCGGTTCATTCTTTACCGTATAATTCAATCTCTCGAAGAATATTATCTTTCCCTCTTCATCTAAATTGTGATGGCGTACACTGTAGTTAATATATATCTCTTACTAATTCTTCCATTAAAATATTTATCACTTCACGACAAAGTAGATTTGATTCTTTGATTTTACAACTATGATGTTCTTTATAATGAAATTTGAGGAAACATCCATCACATAATAATGCCTCCTGCGTGTTTACAAGATACCATTCCTTTATAACCTTCCAAATATAATCACCATCCACACAAGTAAGGGAACAATAACACCACTTTAAGTCCCTTGTAATATTGCCATTAAGCGAAAAAAAAACTAAGCACTTTTCTGACGACTACATGTTCCTTTCTATTACTAGAGAGAACAACACTAAGAACTTCACTAAACACTGTCTTCTTTTCCTTCAATTGATGAATCTTCCATATTTATGAGAGCATCAGCAGCAGCAGGAGTACTACCAGTAGCAGCGGAAACAGGTAACATAGATGCCTCTATCTCTTCAACATTTACAATGTACTGTTCATGTCCTTCCACGGTATTAACACCAGGAACTTGGTTAATTTCATTACTATTCAATATAAAAAAATAAAATAGTTTTAAAATCGTCAGTTAAGAATCATTATTTTAAATTTTAACTTAGGAAAGAGATCATAAATAGTATTATCTTATTTTGAGTTTTTGTTATAGTTCAAACATAATAAACTATTGTTTAAAACTTTATTAGATTGCTTTGATTTTTTTAAAACTACTTTTAAGTTATAATTCTAACTTGGACAAATAAAAGTTCATTTTGGACTTTCTACGAAAAGAGTTACTGAAAATAGTTTCACTATGTGAATTGGAAGAAATGTTTTTTAAATAAGTTTTAATTTTATATTTTCTATTTTAAATACACAGATCAGGTATGAACTTATTAATTTTTATTTGAACAAATGCTTCTTTTTGAATTAATGTAACATGTTTATTGACTTGTTACTTTATTTTATCTTTCTCTCATTCTTATGCTGAAGAACATGCTAGAATATGTTTCTTTTATGGCTTCCGCTTGATTGACCGCGGCGCCATATGACTGATATTTTCCTTACTTTAACAATGGCTCAACGCGGAGCAAGATAAAACATGTGTTCAACAAGTTCTGTTTGTCTAACATCTTTTGATGTTTGCTGAGGGGAAACGTGTTTACTGGAATTTTGTTTAATGCTCAAAACAAGCTGGAACTTGTTACTACATGTGAAAAAAATAGAAATTTTGCTGTTCAGTTGTGTTCAAACTATGACAGAGAACGTTAGTGATAATTTCTTTACAAGTTTAGTTCAATTATTAAGACCCCCAGCACGCCTAACATGCATTTGTATCAAGCTGCCATGTCACATATTGAAGCAAATTTTTCCCGTAGTGCATCGTCATCATGTTTTGAAGATAAGTTGAGCACTGATTGTGATTGTGAATATTCATGTGCAGAGGAAAGTGAAAATGATTTGACGGATAACGAAGTTCTATCTACGGACATGTATCACAGTGAATCGTCTTTAGGTGTAAAAGTAGAATTTCTTTCTAACAGTGAAAATGCATGTCGTTGTGTGAAAAATGTAATTTATGAACAGTATAATTACTCAAGCTATGAAAATTGGGAATGTAACAAAAATCAGACTACTGTGTCCTTTCTGTTTCTATAATATTCGTAATGTACTATACCATTAATATATTAGCACATCTAGAACTAAACAATATGATGTAAGGAGTCCTACGTGGCAAGCAATGATGCATCCTATTAACTTTTTGCAAATTTAAGATACATATATTTCGAAACATGAAGATTTTGATAATACCCAACAATTTGAATATTTTTATGCGAATTACTTTTACTTCAAGAAGAAATAGTAAATAATATACTAATTCAGAAAGAAAATAAAGTAAACCTATTACTGATTGAAACTGTGGACTTTACTTTTGAACTTTTAAAAACTTGATCAGAAAAAATTTGAAATTGTTTAAACTTCTGCTTATACCTACATTAAATAACTGAAAGATTTACCAATGTAAATGAACTGTATTTTATGGTTTGTGTATTGAAAACTAGTTTTCTTAAATGGAACACTTCATTGACATTTTACAAGTGTGATTTTATAATTTATTTGACGCACAAAGATAAACTTTGTTTCCTTGCTATTAAACTTGTAAATCGAAAAACTGATCTTAGAAAGAAAAGATTGATTTTGAATTTTGCAATGATTTTGTAATTTTAACTGACTCCCAAGAACAAACTTTGTTTCCTGGTTAATCAACTTCTAAAACAAAACATTGATTTTATAAGTATTTGAATGTTCAGAGAATTTACTTTCTGATGTTTGAAGACTAACTGTTATTCCTCTGCATCTTTTCATGTTCAAGAAGAAAGTGTTTGTTATTTCGTGTTTCGCATTTTATACTCAAAGGAACAAGCTGAAACTTGTTCTTTTAAACAATGTTTTTTTCTTGTAATTGACAGAGGAAACTAGGACTTGTTATTTTAATATTTTCTTTCAATACTTTGGGGGGAAAATAGATTTCATTATTTTTTCGCTCAGTCTTGTTGTAGCTACGACAGAAAACGTTAGTGACAGTCTCTTTACACATCTGGTTTATCCCCCTCACTATGTATTTTTCTGAAGACCTCACTATAGATGAAGACAGAGGACCCTTGACGGATACTGAATCATCATCTCCAGATATTTCTCGCAGTGCATCATTGTCAAGTTTGGAAGTAGTGTTTATATAAGATAGTGATGAAGGATATTGTAGTTTAAATACGGACAAATGCAAAGTCAGTATGGCGAACAGTGAAGCTGCATCTGTAACTATGGGTAGCACCGAAACCCCCTTAAGTGTAAAAGTGGAATTTGTTCCGGATCATGTGAATTCGCGTCGTTGCGTGAAGAGTACAATTTATGAACTACGTATTCTGAAAGCTACTGAAAACTGGTAAAGCAAAAACGTACCATTATTCTATCATCACTGCTTTTATAATATACGTAATGGCCTATATCATGATTGTGTTATAGGATCAGTTGATGAAGAATATGATTTGAGAAGACGTACATATAAATTGGTTATGCATCCTATTGTATTTTTTCGAATTTTCAATGCCTATATTTCGAAATATCATTGTTTTACTATTTTGCGCAGATTATTTATACATAAAGAATTAGTTGTGAGACAAGCTAATTCAGAAATGCACTAGTGCGGTACCTGCTAGTGATACAAAGTGTGAACATTTAAAACTATATGATCGGAAAATTTTTCTTTGATAAAATTTCAAAATGTTTATAAATAATATGTATATTTTAAACATTTTACTGTCTATGTATACTTTTTATACACAAAAGCTTTTTGTATCCTTTTCGAAATGAAATAAAAAGAAATTGAACATCAAAAGTCTTAGTGTTTGCTGAATTAAGATAAAATTCTGCAAATCACATAGAATATATATATATATATATATATATATATATATATATATATATATAGTTTGAACTTCTACCATCGTACTGGAGGCTTTAAGAAACTTTTCTATAAGTATTTGTAATAAAAATGAATACATGATTTACAAACATTATTAAACCATGAACAAAATAAATTGCCAAGTAAGTTTTCTGATCTCCATTTACATTCTTCATTATCCTGGACTATGGCAATAGTAATAATTTCTATTATTTTTATCTTATTTATCATATTAACAGTGACTCTATGTATTGTCTATCACCGAATGAGGAAGAGCGACCTAAAATAATCATACTGTCTTTTCCAGAATTCCTGTCCCGGTCATAGCTAGTATTATTGTTCTAAAAGCCATTTTAACGACAATTTTATTTATTTATGTGCTATGCCAAATGTTAAAAACAACACACTTACCATATAGTGAACAAATCAAATACAACAGTGTGTCAATGGACACACTCATGAACAATAAAAGTTAAATCACTAAACTCACGTCGGACTTTGAATCAAAGTGCTCAACCTCACTACACGTGGAAACTATAACGAACAGTACGATTAGCGAGTTTGTGTATAAATCTTAAAGCAATTCATAGTAACCACTAATTCATTTCATCGACTCGAGGATAATGAAGCCGACTAAGGTGGAATCTGCCTGTTCTGTGAAACAGTGAAATTAGTAACTTAACATATCTAAATATATTTAATGATTTCTACGATTTGCGAATACTTTATAAATAGTGAAAAGTATCTTAGTGCCAGTGTACAATTAGTGTAAAATAGTACAACAAACATAGTTTTCACTATTTTTTCCAGGAAGGGGGAATGCAATATCCCGTGTGTTTACAAACACACGCATATTACGTAAGTGTACTGATAGTGTTTATGTGTGTAAATACGTAATCATAACCAACAAGTGATTGACATAAACAGTGGCAGGCGACAGACAACTCCACACCAAAACACCAGACATCCCGATACACAGAGGGCTTTGCTTCTGGTATCATCCTGCACACACAGAGGGCTTTGCTTCTGGTGTGTACTCTACCTATTATCTGCCCCTTGTCCACAGAGGGCTTCGCATCTGGGACAACCTCGCTCACACACAGGGAATTGCTTCCGGTGAGCACTCTACCTATTCAGCCTTGTAACACACAGAGGGCTTCGCTTCTGGCACAGCACCTTGTTCCTGACTTCTCCTTGGAGAACACCACTGAAGGAGAATACATATGTGCTCAATATCGCTGTAATTAGTCAACTACGGGACGCTATTTTTGTTAACATATTTGTATTTGTGTATTTATCACGTTTTTATAATAAATTTGGTTAAGGGCTAAATCCACAAACCTGTGTAATACTTTCTCTACCTAAGGTAGTCTGTGAGAGAACCGCAACAACATTACGATATTTTACAGTTATCATTTTTACAATTTTATTGCATAAAACAGGTGTTCAAACTTATCTGTGTTCTTCAAAAACCCAGTGTGACTCTCCATATACATCAATTATAATTGAAGGCTGTCAGAGGAGAAGGTCTTCTTATTAATTTTTAATCCACTTTCTATCAGGTGAAATGAGTTCTTCTGTATATGTATGTTTGTGTTTTTCTAATTTTCTTAGTGCAACATAGCTGTTTTTCGTTCAGTCAGTTGTCAGTTGTTGTCAGTTGAAAGCCTGGTATACAATTATTTTATACACTGCACAATTCATTCTCTCATAAGCAAAAGCATGGTATATGTTTGTGTTCGTTTCTACTAATGTGTCTCAGCGTAAACTTTAGAATCAGCTGTGATGATGTATGCCTGTGAAACTTGGACATTGAATGCACAAACGACTTAAAGAGATAAAGTCACACAAGATCATGGAGATATATATATGATAGAAATAACGAAGAAAACATGAAGACAAATGATTGAACTCGTGCATAAAGAAAAGAAAAAGATGTAATCAAGACTGCAAAGAAGATTAAAATGGAGATGGGTCGATCACTTGTTAGTTACACGAATAGATGAATTATAAATCTATTACATTGTATTGCCAGAGAAAAGAAATACCGAGACGATGTGCAAATGCAGGATGTCTACATGAAATTAAACATTTCTCAGAAACTACAGGAATGAGGATAGCAGCAGACCTAGATATGTGCAAAGAGAAAAGAGGGGGAGACCTTTATCCTTTAGCAAATAGAAAATGGCTGAATATAATCATGTAAGTTTATCTGAAGAAATTTGAGATTTTCAAAAGATCAAGCGTAAAAATAACCTCTAAGACAAGCTACCTGAAATCCGATCTTGAATATTCCATTTCTGAGCGAGTAATACGTGTTTCATATAATGCGTAGTTTACATACAAAGGTATCATAGGCCATCTATACCATTAAATATAGTATAACAATTCGCCCCCACATGAAAAAATATATTCAGCACAAGTTTTCTAAAACTAGAATTAATATATAGCAAGAAAGAAAATAGCCTAGGAGTGGAACCTGAAGAGTTTTCTCTGAAAGAAACAGTGATTATGATCATAATGACTAAAAGGAAAAGGAAGTTTGTATCTAGGCAGCCATACAACTGTTTTCAAAGATGAAAGTGGTCCCAGGAAAACTACTGCAGTAATTCTGTCTTCAATTACAATCGAATTTAAATCACAAATTTGAATATAATTTTAAACCCTTTAGCCACATTTCGCTCACGCCGTCAATCAAACTCCAGACCCTTTGGTTACAAAGCGTGCCAGATATGTCTCTCATCCACTCAGGTACAGTACAAGTTCAAAGGTTGATAATTCAAGAAAATGTACTGAAAATCTAGCTGCTATATGTCCAATCTCATAGGAGTGTATATACTGTAAAGTGTGTCTATTACAAAACTTCAACGGTCCAACTTGTATCTCTATAATCTGACAAGGTTTGGTCTTATAAGTGTAGGACTACAGATATTCTACTGTAGTTTAAAAATACCATAAGAAAATAATTTCTTCATTTAATGAAAACAACTTAAAGTTGGAAATCTAGTAGCAATCGCAAAAGCTACGGTCCTTTCATACTATTTTACCCACGCAGGCATTAATTCTTACTAATATATTTATTATTATTATTATTATTATTATTTATATAAATTACCTGTTCCTGTTGTCCTTAGCGTGTTTAACTAGGGACTCTGGGGAGCACAGATTCGATTCCCGGCGTCGGCAATAATTTTTTCTAAACAGTTTGAGTGAATGTATCCTGTAGTCATTGCCTATCAATTAACCACAAATTCCCTTAACAATATAGACCCTTTCTAATATTCTCTCCCCTAGCCTATTCCAATTGAATCCTATATACCATAAGTAAAATGAATCAAAAATGATAACAGAAGCAGGCCATCAGAACTTTGTGAAAATAATTAACAGTCTTCCCATTCAAGCTGCAAATTCAACATAAGAGCGGGAAAAAAATGAAAATAATAGAAGTGATCCCAGGTTCGAATTCCGGCTTTCATTTACTTTCAATTCCTCCGGATATAACAAGATTATATTAAGAGCCAGGCTAAATGAAAAGATTCAATTACAAATATTTTTACTGTGGACAAAACGTTTCAGAAATTTGAAATAAGAGGGACATGAATGTTTTTTATTCTGCATTTTAACAAGAAGACCAAAGTTAAGAGATCGCATACAAAATTAACTTCGAGATATGTATTAAAATATAAAATGATTACATACTAGTTCAATATACTACCTAGTTTTTATGTGTTAAAGATGAAACTCGAAGTTTAAGTCGAGTACAATATCAAACCAGTAAACATTCAGAATCGCAACTCAATCGCTCCTTTCCAATCGAAGGTAGTCAAACAATAAAGCGACGGGGTCAGTTCCAGATATTTATATGTATGTAAAAACCTCTGGAATTTTCTACAACGTTCGTCGTTCAAATAAACATTTAAATCCTTCTAGAAACATCCAAAGCTTGTTTAAAGATTAAAAATTGTTCGAGAACCATCCATAGGGTCTTCAACGAATGGTGTTACAACTATTTCTTTTATTTATGTTTACTTAAAGTTTCCCAAAAGTTACAAACTGGTGTCTATTCTTCTCCTGCTCTTTACTCCTAGTTCGTTCCGCTTTTCCAAAAAAAAAATCGGTCATAATACATCAACAATAAACGCCAGGTTCCTTTCATTCCTGTTTTACACAACTAATAGGAACAGGAAACATAACCCTGTTCCTCAAAATCTAAAAATTAGCAGATAGTCCTTAAAAACATGTTTTATATCGGCACAGTAAATATACAAGAATCCTGAGTAAAGGCATTTCATTTTCCGGATAGCATTACATTAAAACACTCAATTACTTCTTTTACAATTTTCTATAACTTTATGGCTCTGTTTACAAACAACTATAGAAAATTCTCGACGACAGGTGTGGTAATGAAGTTTTCAAAAATATTCCAACAATCATCACCTGAAGGCTATTTAAAAAAGAACTTTCCATTCACTAAAACAGGTTTCAATACACAACAATATCCTAAAAAAAACTTCTTTCTCCCTCAGTATATTGCATATTTTCCTCAAAAGCAGCCAGTATAAAGCAAACAGCGACCCAGTACGTAACTTCTATGTCTCCTAGTATCAGTGTATCTTCAATCAGCATATGCAATGTAGGATTATAATCGTAAAGGTCTCCAAACGTATTAAATTATTAAATAAAGACATTCTTTTTCTTTCAATGAGTTCTATATCATATAAATTACTCCTTTATACCTTCTTACTGTCATAGAAGAATACGAGTTTCGGTTATATGTTCGCAAAATATTTTCTAATTTCTTATCAAATTATGAAAGTTCATTTATGTTAGGTCCTAACAGCGTCCAAGGCTACCGTATAGCAATACAATCCGGTACGCGAACGGCGCGGGCGGGTGGTTCGGGGTGGGTAATCGACACCGGGGCGCACGGAGGTAAAACCACGATTACATTAATCCAATTATTACACTTTCATTAAAATATCGATCAAAGTTAGGTTTGGTCATTTACAAACACTTCCAAATGACCTTCGGTTAAGTGGGGGAGGGGCTACAATCCAGGGTTACCACACCCAACACCTAAACAAATACCTCATTCCAACTACAGCCGGTCACATCCACGGTTAAGGTCAAAACAGGTTTCAACACGTCCGCCATTTTGTAACTAAAGCATTCACAGTAACTACTATACACATATATTGCGTCCATTAGGTATTCAACTGTTATTAAAGTAGTGCCATATATCGTTGGAAATCGGACAACGGTGCTAAACAGGATACAATGGGTTGACGGTGCACCATTGGATTCGGATATAGGGTTAGTTCTTCCATTTCAGTTCCATAGGTTCAGATGGACGATGATGGCCTTATTGTTCTTATTAGTTAGAACATAATATGTTTTAGTGATTTTTAACGTTACATAAACATAGTTAAATATGTAATAGGTTGGCCTGGGGAAGCCTTCATAATGACTATATGTATACTATTATATGTTTTTGATGAATATACAATATTTGGCCAAATCTGAATTGAATTTGTATTAAGATCATCATATGTGCCTTTTTAGCCCCTTATCTGGCAACAAAACAAATATTTGAATGGGCCACCCCAAAGTTACACAGAAATCGGTGCCCTTGACTACTGGAGTCAATCCTCAATACAAAATCAGAAATCACAAAAAATGCGTTGGAGTCTTGGAGACAACGTTCCACCATTATTTCTTGAAGTGGCAGGGTGACCTATACTCGTGTTCTACTTGTTTATATATTGGTACTATGAGTGTAGTGTGGATATTTTGAAGTGGACCCCACTAACAATAATTGTGCAGTTTGTCGAATATGTAAGAAAACATTGTCTCGTGGTGGAAAGTCTTATAACACCAGCAATATTTAAAAAAAACATATTACTACAATCCACAAAGTTGGTTTCACTGTACAACCAAGCATAAGTCCAACGATAGAAAATATCTGAATGTTGCTTTGAATTACGTATGAATAATTTACAATGTTCAGCACTGTTAAAGAAAGTATCGACTATCGAAGAGCAAAAATAAGTTTCGACATCGAGTATCGAGTATAGAGCAGTCCTCTGGTACGACCCATCTCTAGTTATTTATATTAATAACCACAGCGAACCATAGACGAGCGAAGAAACCTCAGATGTACAGTAGAGGGTAATTGTTTATCGGCTCCAAAAATCATTTGCACCGGAATTGAATCAGTCCAGTCATGGAAAAATTCTTCCACAAAGATATTTGTGGTATTTTCGTACCGCGAAAACCAAAGCCAAACTTTTTTTCTCGAATTGTGAATAGTGGCCTCAGCTGATGGTAACGTGGCTGAAGCATACAAGACTGTTTTAAGTTTTCCATCTTGGTCATGATTACAGAGCTGCACCCCTACTCTGTACAAATTGGCATCCGTTATCAGAATAACCTCTTCTTTCGGATTAAAGATCGCTAAATTTTCGCTGTTTGCTATGGTTTCTTTAATTTCATCGAATTCCAGTTGATGGTTCTCTGTCTAAATCTACTGAGCCTCTTTCCGTAATAGCTTATGCAAATTATCCAAGCGGGTACTTAGGTTTGGTATATGTTTTGAAAAAAAAAAACGTGACCATGCAAAAAATTATATTAGTGGGGTTTGGTTTTTGGGAATAAGATATTTTGATACTGCCTCTTGGTGTTTTGGAAGCGGTATATGGCCGTGAGCTGATACATAATATCTTAGATATTTAACTTCATTTGCACAAAAATTATATTTTGATAATTTCACTCTGATGTTTAACTTTTGATTATTATTTTTTTTTAGAATCGCATAGTATTATTAAAACAATCGTCCATATCGTTTAGACCGATGATCACGTCGTCTAAGAAAGCATGTGCAAATTGTAATTCTGCTAACGTCATGTCCATAAATTTTGAAAAATGAAGGGTGAGTTAGATAATCCAAATGCCAATCGTTGGTATTTTTGAGGCCCAAAATTGCCTGCCAGTTCGGCTAGATTTGTTGTAAACCCGTTCGTCCGAGTAACAAATATTGTAAATCTCCCTTAACCATATAAACTTATAAATTGTTCCAAGGCCAATTCGACATCGTAATTTTATTTTTGCTGTAACTGGCAGAATTTGCCATGTTACCGCATGGAACAAGTTTTTGTTCTGTAATACGTCAGTCAGCTTAACTATGTTGTATAACGGTTGTGACACCCGCACCGCACCAATGGGGGTACGTTTGACATCCGCACCGGTGTCTATTTCTAAACTTGTTGCATAGTCATTAATTGTACACTCTGTAATACAAGGTGTAACCTCAATATCTTTAATAAATATTAAATCAAAATGTCTCCCTTCTGCATCGGTTTGCAACAGTTTCAACTTGTATGTACTGTATTATTCAATTTACAGATAATTAGGTTAGCTTGTTCCCACACATTTATTATAGCTGTCATTGCTTTATGATACTTGAGAAATGTCATTCTTATTCGTTCCCTGCAAATATCCCTAAATATCTTCAGAAGTAATTGAACGAATTTAACAAAAACTATAAACTTAATACTATTCGTGATACCATTTGTTTTTACAGCATATAATTGAAGTAACAAGTCTTGTTTCCCGGGTTGGAGTTACTGGTCTTCCACCAGGCGCCTCCCCAGGTGGCGGATAGGGGAATGCCGACCAGATATGGTGGGTACCGGAAATATTCCGGGGCGGACCAAAACCAGTACTGCTGCCTTGCAGTTAGTAGAGGGATCTACAAAGGCTAGGGGACGATAACCCCGAACAAAAATATCATGGTGAGGGGAAGCAGCATCACCATTACCACTCTGAGGCTGAAGATGAATGACATCGGCAAGGCTCAGAGATGGACAGAGGGCGACATCTTGAATGTCTACCTTTACTGCGAGGTCGTAGAGCTGACAACTCTACACCGCTAAAACGTGTCAAGAAATAGTAACAGATGGTTCATGGATTCTCCTGGGGTAAAATATTCCGGAGGTAAACTAGTCCCTCATTCGGATCTCCGGGCTGGGACTGCTTCAGGGGGCTCTATGAACAGGATTAAGAAAGACCTTAGAATAGGAACGTGGAACGTACGAACATTATACCAAACGGGCGCTCTTCAGGTGGCGGTACACGAGACCGAAAAGTACGAGCTAGACATATTAGCGATACAAGAAGTTCGGTGGGAGGGTCAAGATAGTATCCCACAGGGCAAGTACACTTTCTACTACGGGGGAACACAGTCTCACGATTTCGGAACAGGGTTCCTCATTAAGAATAGTATCCTTCAGGCGGTTCAGAATATAGAGTTCGTAAACGAAAGACTATCGTACGTTACGATACGTACTCGATGGGGCAACACGGTTTTATTAAACGTCTATGCTCCGACCGAGGTGGCTACTGATAACGACAAAGATATATTCTACGATGAGCTAGAAAGGTTGTTTGACCGATTACCGAAGTATAATTCGAAAATTGTGTTGGGTGATTTCAATGCAAAGGTAGGGAGGGAAGAAAAATATAGACCTACTATAGGCAAATACAGTCTTCACGAAAAGACCAACAACAATGGAGAAAGACTGATAACTTTCGCGATTTCGAAAAACTTGCTGGTAAAGAGCACGTACTTTGAACACAAAGACATACACAAATACACGTGGGTATCTCCGGACGGCAAAACTCTCAACCAGATCGATCACGTATTAGTAGACAGACGAAGACACACCAACATAATGGACGTTAGGTCGTACAGAGGAGCGGAAGGTGACACCGACCATCAATTAGTGATCACAAAAGTAAGGGAAAAGTTATGCATCGCGAACAGAGAAAGCAAGGGATCAAAACAACTGAAATTCGAAGTGAAACTATTAAATAATCCGAGCATAAG
>JAGDQP010000903.1:10712-23950 GCA_022664845.1 Lepisma saccharinum | reverse complement strand
GGACGATATAGATGCACTACAAAGCAACACCGATGTCTTAGTAGAAGCGTGCGATGAGATAGGTCTACAGGTAAACATAGATAAAACAAAATACATGGTAACAAGCCGAAGCACAGGGAATGAAGGAATTAAAAACATAAGAATTAGGGATGAGGTCATAGAGAAAGTAAACAAATTTAAATACTTGGGAGCATACGTAACAAGCAAAAATGAGGTCACGGAAGAAATAAAAAGTCGCTTAGTATCGGGGAACGCATGTTTCTACTCAGTCCAAAAACTTCTAGCATCGCGATTAATATCAAGGAAATTGAAATTAAAAATATACAGAACGGTTATTCTGCCGGTAATTCTTTACGGTTGCGAAAGTTGGAGTACGACCCTAGCAGATGAACTTAAATTGCGTGTATTTGAAAATAAGGTTTTGAGAAAGATATATGGGCCAAAACGGGACGAGATGACTGGAGAGTGGAGGAGACTGCATAATGAAGAACTCCACGGACTGTACGATTCACCAGATGTAAAAATAATGAAATCGCGACGACTAAAGTGGGCAGGTCATGTAGCTCGGATGGGGGGAAAACGAAGATTATATTCTATCCTGGTTGGAAGGCCCGATGGAAAGAGGCCATTGGGAAGACCGAGACGTCGTTGGGAGGACAATATTAGAAGAGATCTTCGAGAAGTAGGTGTTCGTGATGAAAACTGGCTTGATACTGCCCAGGATAGAATCCAATGGCGAACGTTTGTTACTGCGGCGATGAACTTGCGAGTTCCATAAGCCATAGAGTTAGTTAGTTAGTTAACAAGTCTTGTTTCTCTTGATATGTCATTTGACTTACAATCTTTGGAGAAACCAAACCTTGCATCTGCCCGTATGTTTTGGAATCAACCGATGTCAATACAAGAGCTGCTTTTTCTCTCTTCCTTTACATTTTGGACAACACATTACAATGGGAACCTTTCCAAATATTGTTCTATTTTATCCTCGTTGGGATTAAAGATATAAAAGGCTATTTGTGTATTCGACATCTCGCTTGTGTTACTTATTATGTGAGTTCAACTAGTTTTCTTCTTCGCCAAAAGTGTTAGTACTTAAACGCCGGATGTAAATAGGTAATTCTACAAATTAACTTATTGGCAAGATAACGTAGGGCTCACCTTGGAGTAAACCCCAAATCATTATATCTAGCGTGTAGATATCTAAAGAACGGTAGCCGAGCCTAATGGTTGAATCTTGCATAACACTTTGTTATTATTGAATATATCAATTAACAAAGCATACTAAATTCCTTCTCAGTTTCTGATAAATTACAGATGATCCCATGATCTGATTTCGCTTCATATTTCGAGTTTTACTTTTGATTGATCTCATCAAATCGCATTCTTAAACATGTCTTCTGAATTCAAAAGAATACATCATTTCTTTACCTATATACCTGAACTAGTACAATATATGTTCTACTCATCAACAAACCAAGCATTCGTGTGTTTTAGAATTAAACTACGTTTGTTTACATTGTCATCACTAAAGCAAAAACTATTTATATTGTTATTGGACATAAAACATTCTTATTCTTTCGTTCTGTAAGATGTCAATCTGCGATACTCAAAATACTTTGATCCAGATCTCTCAATGGGTTCTCCTAATAGTTATAAGGACTACTTGTCTGTTGTGTGTGTCGAGAATGGTTAACAATATCCAGGATAATAAGTTAATTTTGTTTCTCTAATACTGATTTCCACTAAACGCCAATTTTAAGGACCTGCCTCCAGCTAAAAGGATGAAAATATCGTCACTTTGAAACCAGAAAGTACTATGTCCACTTTTGCTACATTTGAGAAAAAACAGTTTTAAAGTTTGAAGTTCCATTTAAAGTTCGTATAAATTGTTTATGATCTTCAAGCCATAAGGGAAGTGGTGGCCCTAAAACCCACCGCGCCCACCATCACCAATCCTAAGTCTCAAACATCATGAACCTTGCCACCTCGCACCAATTTCCAGTGTTGCTCTTACATCCATCCTCCATTTCACCACTTTTTAGGGATGAAGATCCTAACTGAACTTTCTACACATCTGGTATGTTGCTCGGATAAATTTCTTCTCGATTGCGATATAAAAAAAATATATGATCTTCTATCCACAGTGATAGCATTTGAAACAGGACAGAGACTACTTACTAACAGGCAGTGATGATCAAGTTACTTGCTCCACTATAACATTCAATAGTGAAGATGATGCATCATGCCATCATGAGGAAGTTGATAGTAGACTTCTGTTATATGTGTAACGCTCTGTACAGTTTAGTCATAAAAATGGCGTCCTTATTACAGTTGATGCTAATGCGGTAGTTATTGTAGCAGATGCCTTGTTGGATTTAAAGTCACTGGGCTTTCAAGACTTCTGGTTTGAATTTAGCAGTGGTAAGAACAAGACATTTTTACCATTTTTCTCATCCACATGATGTGGTACTGTCTTATCAGTCTATATGATTGGAAAAGCCAGGACCTAGAGTGTTTAGAAGAAAGTGCCAGATATCTTACACCAGTCTTAAATTTGTTATCAAGTTGGATGCAAATACAAGATGAAGATTTTCACGTGATTGAGTGGTACAAAGTCCTTCTATATGATTCTACAAGCACTCAAAAGTGTGAATGAATGTCGCAGAGTCTTGTTCACAAAAAGAAACACATAAATCGAATATATCCAACCTACAGCAGATGCCTTAAAACTACAGGTCAAATGAACGATGCTGCAGACAATGATTTGGAAATAATGTCTTGAACGCCAACTAAAAACTCCACAATTAATTCTTATGCTTGGAAAAAAGTTTCTATTCTGGATATTAACAATTCTAGACAACTATCCCGGAGATGTCAAAACACTGTTTTGAACTAGTCTGCTTTCACTACAAATCAATTTCTGCACTATATTCAAGGAGCTGTAATTGCGAAAGAGATGTTTTTCTTTCTACTCCACTGTGTGCTTGCGATGGATCAAGTGTAGATTCATGAACTCTCTGCTGTTTGAAATATGATTACCTCCGCACTTTCTTCGTAATAATGAATGTTACCATTAGTGCAAAATGAGTTACTAAATGTAAGAAAAATATCTTTATTTAGTGGTGAATGATGTACCAGGTGTGTAAATATGAAACCGGAATTTGTGCATAGGCGGCGTTAGCTGTCACTGTGGTTACCGTAAAACTGCGTCCTTGGCGCCACTTGCTTGTTTTGATTGCTGATAACGATATGCAACTCACAACCAGACAAGTTTCATGTCATAGTGTAGTGTTTAATAGCGTTGAACATGGCGCAATTTGTACCTACAAACTACGATGTGCGGACAGCATTGAATTTTGTATACCATTTGAAGAAAACTGCTGCAGAATCGCATCGTATGCTTGTCGAAGCTTACGGTGATCATGCTCTTGGTAAGTCGCAGTGCTATGAGTGGTTTACAAATTTTTTAAAGTGGTGATTTTGACGTGAGAAACGAAGAACGTGGAAGACCTCCAAAAACGTTTGTAGACAGCGAATTGCAAGCTTTGTTTGGTGAGGATGACGCTCAAACGCAAAAACAACTCGTGGATTAATTAAATGTGACACGAGAAGCAGTTTCCATACGTTTAAAAGCCATGGGCAAGATTCAGAAGGTGGGAAAATGGGTTCCACATGCATTGACTGAACGACAGCAGGAAAACCGAAAAACCACTTGCAAAATTCTGCTCGCCAGGTACAAAAGGAATTCATTTCTCCATCGAATTGTGACTGGTGACGAAAAGTTGATCTATTTCGAGAATCCTAAGCGCAAACGATCATAGGTAACTCCAGGAGAACCGGCGACATCGACTGCAAGACCCAATCGCTATGGACGGAAGACAATACTTTGTGTTTGGTGGGATCAGAAGGGAGTGATCTATTATGAACTGCTCAAACCTGGCGAAACCGTCAATACCCAACGTTACTGGCAGCAAATGATCAATTTGCATCAAGCTTTGCGTGAAAAATGACCAGAATATGACCAAAGACAACATAAAGCGATTGTGCTTCACGATAATGCACCCTCCCACACAGCAAAACTGGTCAAGGAAACGACTGCGACGTTTGGCTGGGAAATCCTTCGGCATGCGGCTTACTCACCAGACTTGGCGCCTTCCGATTTTCACTTATTTGCATCCATGGGACACGCACTTGCTGACCAGCGCTTCACATCTTACGAAAATGTACGACAATGGCTTGATGACTGGTTTGCAGCACAAGAGGCATAGTTTTTTTGGTCTCCCATCCACACATTACCGGAACGATGGCAGAAATGCATCGCTAGCGATGGCCAATACTTCGAATAAAATAGTTCTTAGCATTGTCATCCAATCATTGTGTCTTTTCTGTACATAAATTCCGGTTTCATATTTACGCACCTGGTACTCTTACACATAAAGCGCAATGATATTACCTTGTTTCAGCTGAGTGTTATAAAGTGATAAAGCTTTTAATATTGCAATCTTCGTTTACTTTTAAAAGATCTAAAAGTTTTTGTTTTAATTTATCAGGATTTATTTATTGATAAAATGTTAGCATACTCTGATGAGTGAAGAAGAAAAATAGTGTACACAGTGTGATAACTAATTCATTTTGAAGGGTATGCTAGAGAAGCTAAGAATCTTGCACCCTGAAGATGTGTTCGATTTTATAAGTTGTAAGACTTTAATTTCGTGATATTTATTCCTACACAAAGAACAAAGACATCATTGGAACTTTGATTAAGTTATAAACACATATAAGATTCAATTGCATCAATTCTTCATGATTTATTATTGGTAACTGAACATAATTTACTGCACTGTTCATAAAAATATGTTAAAATATATACTAAGAATAATTCATGCATTTTTTTTTTTTTACTTTTTCTTGAAGTTATTTATGTCATTCACATTTTTTATTCATACTGCCATTAAGTGATCATTTTTTCTCACATACACCTTGCAGTGTTTAACCGAAATATGTGTAACATTAGGACGAATATTACTAGCTTTGTTATGCATCATCTTACAGTAAAGAGTGAAATGGTTATTGATATAATTTTTCTTGCAGGTTTCTTGATACCAATATCAGAATTGTTAGAGCGGGCTTCCTCTCCTTTGCTAATAATCCTTCTTTTTTCCATCTGTTGATAAAAGGCACTATTATAAGTTTTTCCATATCCTGTTTTCTAGTTGGTATTCTATGGGCCACATCGATGTCCCTTTTTCCAAGGGACGCTTTAAGCGTATTATTACATTGGGAAATCACACTATCGTATACATCTTTTCCATCTTCAGGCACACCACGGATTTCAAAATTATTTCGCCTCTGGTATTGATTGATACATTCAATATCATTCTTTGTTACAGCGATAGCAGTACTTTTCTTCACTACGTCCTTCAGATCTTTTATATCAGCAACTAACCCTTCACAAGTTTCAATACTAAATTTCATAGCTCATTTTAATTCTACATTTTCACGCAGGACTTCGTCCAATTTAGTCTTCATTTGATTATAACTTGACACCAATGTGTGTACTTCATTTATAAATTCCAGTTTAATCTCTCTCTAAATTTGTGAGATTTGTTTCTTTAATAAACCATGTTTTTCACAATCATCTTTGCCACGTATCCATTGATTGCCAAACATCTCTGCTTAGTTTTTCAAATCCAATTTTATACATTTTAGCACAATGGAACTAATTCTCACAATATCCTGTGTAATTCAATCCACCTTCATTGCTTTTGATCACTTTTCCACAAAAATGGACAATAACTTTGACTAAAAATTTATACAACTGGACAATTCTTAGTAATTGATTTAAGTATCTACAAGTTTGTTAAAATAATTAACTTTGTCAATTTTGTATGCTTACGCTGTTGCTGCTATTGGAGTTTCCTATTTCTTACAAGTAGTGTTTTGAGTTCTGGAACATAGAGTTATATTTGCCATTATCATGTCTACATTGAGAACTTTATAGCTTCCACTTTGATATGTATGCACCAAAACGTGTCCAAAACAAAACTTTCGTGAAACGGAAACTTGTTTAATCCGAACAATGTATTTCTCCTTGAGTTTCTGATTTGGGCAAGCTTCGCTGATACCAGAAACCCATTCAAAAAACATGTGGTGCCTTAATCATGTGTGTATATTTTAAAGATAATCCTTAACATACTCTAAATCTCTTACGATAAATAACTGTTAGATCAGAATTGTGCTGCCAAGATTATTCGAATATTCGAAGCTCGAATACATTAGAACATCAAACTTTGAATAATATGCAGTGGTTCCTGTAATTTCAAAGTATTCGAAGTTCGAATACTCAAAAACTTGTAACACTAGTATAGATAAATTTGACACGTAACAAGCTGAAAACTCTACACTGCTATATCATGTCAAGAAAAAGTAAAAAATGTTAGATCTATGGATTCTGCTGGAGTATACAACATTGATACATTTTATGCTTATGCTAAGGTAGAAAGGTTGTTTGATTGATTATCGAAATATAAAACGAAAATTGTGTTTGTGGATTTCAACACAAAAATGAATTGCTAGCAAAGGAAGGTAGGGAATTGCCAAAGTAGTGGTAGAGTTCTGTAGTTAGTAGTAGATCTCTTGGGCTGGCTCGGGAGTTTCTATTGTGTTTTCTCACTTAGTTCTTCTCAAACTGTTCCCTTTAAGAGTATCATACTTATATGGACCCTTCAGATCTTCACAATGTTAGGAAATTCGCTGTATCCATCTTTTCTTTGGCATTTTATATACATAACTGTTTGTGGTAAATTTCAACTGCAAAATCCAGTTTCTTATTTTTGCTCTATATTAGCAAATGTTAAATTTCATTCCTTTATAGTTGAAGGCTTTCTTTCTTTTTTGCATGTTTTTCTATTGTTAATGGGGCACTTTGAGAGAAACTCTTTTTGAAAATAACCTTTTCGATAAAAACTTTCTTCCCTAATTCTCTTACTTAGAAATAGTATATATTTTTAAAAAAGATAAAAAAGAGCTTATTTTGGCTTTTCAAGAATGGTTTTCAGGTTCCGTACAATGAACCAAGGAAGAGAAAGTCTAAGGTTGAAAGATTTGACAGTGTGTGTGTAGGTAACCTTTTTTTTTATCATGGCCTTCCCTCCTCGAGTAGCAGGTGACTCACTTTTGCAGTTCGTGATTTTCTACATAAGAAATTGCCTATCTCTCTTAGCAGTTGTTCAACTTGTTAAGCAAAAACACGTTCAGTGTTGTTTCTTGGTAAACTTAAAAATTTTCCCTGAGGCAGTAATCAATGTCTTTCTTTTCCGTAGCATCTAAGTCACAACGAAGTGAACGTGGCGGTAGGTCAGGATCTGCACTTCTTAATGCAACTTTCATTATTCCCGTGATTAGACACCAAATGCCTAAAGACTATAAATAATTTTTAAGCAAGTCAAAAATTCTGTTTAAGTTTATGAGCTGGATGTGCATTGCCTACTTGAATTTTGTATTTAATTTGTAAGACCTTTAGACAACCGTGGCTTAGGCCGGTTGGATGATGATGGGATGCATTGGTGGAATGAAGAAATTGGGAGGAAACAGGACTACCCCGAAAAACCACGCACACGGTGTTTGTCCACCACAGAGTCGGCGTGAACAAAGATCGAACAGACGACCCCTTACACCAGAGGTGAGCGCTATAGTCACCATGATCCTGCATTGTCTTATGAACCGACAAATGCTAATGTGGTTATGAGTGGTTTTCTAATGTGATATGCATAAATATTATGATGTTGACACATATTATACACAGAGATTCTACCAGGACTTTCAGTAGTGGGGGTGTAGAGTCACAACTGGGAATGTGTAATTGGAATTTTTCAGTACTTCTATCGATTTTTGACCGTAAATAATATTGAGTTGCGCGATGCGCTCGAGAATCTTGGGTGAAACCCCATAGAGGGGGGCTGGCAGAATCACTATACGTATTTCGTTACATGGAACCGTTAAATTTCCTGGTCTACCTTAGTGAAGTACTTTTCTTTACTTCTTTTTTCTTCGTGAAGTGAATGTTTAAGTAACTGGCTGGAAATAGTGAACAACATTGGTAGTTGACTCGAGTCTGGGTTCTGTCATGTTGGACTTATGTTCGATTCAGTTTTATTTTCTTTCTACACTATTCATTATATGCATGATACTTTATAACTCCGTTACGTAAGTCGTTTTATCCTTGTACGTGAAGTATAGTGCAATGATCTACGAGTTACGACACGTAATTCACATTTCAAAACACAAACATTGTGGTAAAGTGAGTACTACACGAAGTAAACAGACATGTGACGCAATGTAAATAAATAGTAAGTAATATAAGCACCAGCAGAGGATAATTCTTCAAGTAACAGAAGATGGAGCTGATATTGAAGTAGAAGGAGCTTGGAGAACCACACCTCAAGAGGACAGCTATAAAACATCGATGCAGCCCTAATTAAGCATCACTCACTCACCTGGGTGGTCGTCTCCTCTCTCCCTAAAATGTTCACGACTTGCAACGAAGTCGGAACAACTTGCTGCATACACAGTCAGCTCGGACTGATAAGCTTCCTTCTGAAACCTAAAACATACAGTTGGCATCGGGCTGATGTGTTATCTTAATAACCTGCACACACAGTTGGCTGCGGACTGGTGTGCTACCTAGACTCAAACCAATACACAGTCAGCGATGGACTGGTACTACCTCGGCACACAGTCAGCTACGGGCTGGTGTCATAATTCCGCACACAGTTGGCTACAGACTGGTACAAACCTCATTCTAATTCTCTTCTCTGAGGCTATCACCCAAAGAAGAAGAGGACCACATATTTAACGCTATAATCTAGTCTGTAAATACTCTCGTAAGGGACAGTCTTTTTATGAATCGATTTGTACACTTTGTAATAAAACTGATGATCGGCTGAAGGAGTCGTCTCGTGTATCTCAACTCTACCTAAATGCATAATTGACCACATACATAAGGAAGATTACATGGTGGATGCGACCAGGGTTTGGAAAGAGTTTACGATAGCATACCCTACAGCAGGTAGCGACTTCCACCCAGTACATATTACTGTGTATTTCCTTTCCATTTCTTTCAACAAGTGTAAGGGAATTTTCACACTTTTTGACCACTCTCCACAGGCAAGAATTTGAGTCTTACCTTATCATTATCTCCCAAAGCAATTGCGCACATATTTTGACATTCTGATCACCACGAAAGAAAAAATATTTCTTGTAAGTTTGCTTGTCAGGATTTTTACGCCAGTTATCGCTGTATACAGGGTTTTATCTACACCCCCTAAACTTTAAGGTACCCCACACAAGAAAAACTAATCCCTGGCGTTTGACGTGGAGAATCAACAAACCACTTTCGTGTAAGCATTTATCATCGTAAGAGAGAGGAGGAGAAAAGTTTGATGTAGTGCTGAAATTTGGCTGCATTACAAACTGGGCAAATCATGAGTAAATGATTATTATTAGTCAGTGGAATATGGGCAGATACTTGGTCTAGGTCCTTTATTCAAATTGCATTAAATGTAATGAAAATTCTGGCTCCCCACGAGATGCTATAAAAACGCAAGAATTGACATCGCGGTTATAACAGAGACAGTAACCTCGCACGAGTGACTGACCACTTCCTGAAGAAGCTTGCCCAGGATGTGATTCCATTGGGTCGTCTACTGTTCCAACGGCTGTAGACTGGCCTTATTGAATCCAGCGGGAACCGCTGCATGGTGTGAAAGGTGATATACATTTGACTTCACCAACTAAGACTCAGTAATCATGACGTCGATTTCTGTATAATTCACGGTGTTGGGCGAGGCATGTAGCCAGGACCTTCCATTCAGTCCTTTTAAGAGCGCCTTTTATGTCACTTGTCACTTGACGCGTGCAACTTCAAATCGAGCTGAAACCACTTTTCTTTTGTTCACTTACGACACGTCGCTTGAGTAACTGGGGTAAAAAGATGAGAAGAAAGAAAACGAAGGACGAAAAATCAAGATGGTGGTGTTGTCAATGTGTTTTGAAAATAAACTATATAGGAAACGTGTTTAGCAACTTGCCTGTAAGTCTGGCAACACTGCCATCTTCATCTTTCTCTAGAAGAGGGGTAGTTTATAATCATTATATTCTTTTATCTGCTCGCGTTCTGTAGATCATGGACGGCTGTTCCTCAGAACGTAGCAACAGAAAAACGCACGAGATTTACATAAACACAGTTATTTCCTTCCATTATTTGATAGAATGCAGTGTTCGTGTGGTTCTCAAGTCGCTAGAAATCAGCGTTTGTATAAAAGGAGCTTAACAGATGCTCCAATTTGAGGCTGTTACCCCTTCATCTGTTCTCTCCTTGACGAACTTAATGGATGTATCTCGTATGTATATATGAGTTCTCTTCCTCAGTTGATCGTGCTTGCCCACTATCTACATTATATCTCTTTTCGTACGTGAAGGGGGGTGTATACACTTCGCGTACATTATGTGTATACCTCCTGTTAAGTATCAATTTACTGAAGAGTTACAATAGACTTTACTCTGGTTATAATCTGATGTGCACATTTTCCGTATAGTTTTCGCCAAGTAGGTCGCGATGAACTCCATTAGAGGATTTCTGAACGAGTTTCTTGGTTTCCCGATACCTTTTAAGCTCTAGTTTCAGATCCATTTGTTTCCCTAATTGGTCTTATAATTTATTTTCTTTTTACTCATTTTTCTTATTTCTATTTTTTGAGCGTTTTAATTTTTCGGTTGTATCAATGGATAATCTTCACTCTTATTTTCCAAGGATGGCTAGCCCCCGGTTAATATTCTATGGGTTTGATAATGATATCTTATCTTGATTTAAGTTTGTTAATTGCACGTTTTTGTTTTGGTTTCGTTTTGTTCCGATTTTAAGGAGTAATAATATCTTCACCTGTAGATGACCAGTATGCTTTTGTATACAATAGATGATATGTCTGGTTCCAAATCACTTCCATTTGATTTCGTGAGGGCTATTTTGTTTTTCTGTACATTTCTTTTTGTATCACGTAGTGCCCTCTGATAATACGGTAATTATCCAAGTTCTGCATAAAAATTTTCACAGTTTTATGAGTGTTAAAGTATTATGTTTAGGTGTGGGTCTGAACGAGAACTTAGTCGTCGAAGACTCCTATCTCATGCTTAGTTAAATTCTTCTTTGTCAGGCTATAAGTGAAACATACATTCATTTTGATTGTCTTGGTTATGCGTCTTTCTCTTTTCTTCTTTCTTTTTCTATGCAAATTGTGGGATTTGTTGGTTGAAGAAGGAAAAAATCTTCATTTATTATAAGGTTTTGTCTTTGTTAATGACTTTCCGCTTTTTAGAATGTTTTGTTTTTCCTAAAAAGGGCGGTGCGTTTATGTTTCATTTTTGATTCCTGTGTGTTCTTTTTTAATTTCCAACAGATCTCCTATGGTTTCTCTCCTGACGTGTCTGAGTGGTGGTGTCTGCTTATCCCTCTCAGATATTCTCTGCTTTTAAAGAGTAGGGGTCTCGTTTTCTGGAATGTTGTTGGTTGCTTGTAGATTTCTCTTCAGGAAGTCCAGCGCGAAGTCCAACTGGCGCGTTGAATAGTTTTTTTGTCACTTTCGAACTAAAGCGAGCTTTTAACTCTTCAAAATTGAATTCCCACTTTTCTTCAAACATCGGTACTAATACTTGGGTCACATTACGCTGGTTTACCATCTGCTGCTTGCTGTTGGCTGGTAGCACCAGTCTAACAGCGTAGTGTGAACCCAAACCAGCCGCTGCTAAACGCCAGCTGGAGAGTAATTAATAGCCGCTGGTAAAGTAGTACATGTTCAACTTTTACCAGCACCAGTCGATTTCGTGACCGCTTCATGCTGCTAACAGCGCTTCACCAGCTAGTGTGAACACTTCACATTCGACAAGCAGCGGGCAGCGGCTAGTAACTTGTCGGAAAATCCACTAGGATATTATTTTTTATTGTTTGTATGTTAAACCACCAATCAAAAACTTTATAATATCCTCCAGTCCGCTGCTAGCTGCTCAGTGTTCACTGCTGCTAACTACATATAAGCCTAATATGTATCAAAATAAATAACTTTGTTTGCTCTCAAGGAGATTTAAAATATAACTACAATTCTATCCGACCACTTCCTGTTCCTTAATTCCTACGATGGCGTGCCGCGCAACTTGAGAGATCTGTAGTGACTAGAAAGACTACATTTGGAAACTAATGCAAGAGAAAAACAAGCACTGGGAAGTAGATTAATCTCGAGTCTAAATCAAGCTTTAGTCGGTGATTTCTAATTTTTAGATTGTGCTAAATAAAAAATACATCATTAAAGCAAAATTAATTAGTACAAGGAATAATCTACAATCTGAATGAGGGCATAATTGCGAACTAATTAATCAGTAGGCCTACATAGTAAGGAAATTCAATATAGATGTATTTTCTAAAACTATCGCGATACAACTTCTGCATGTGGTTCACAAAGTGGCAGTAACCTAATGCATCACATCTATATTAGCTACTCCTTTTTTATATTTTGCATGCATTTCAAATGTTGTTTCTTTCCTTATTTTGCATACGTAGAATGCAGAATGTGATGTAAATCTAAGGGGTGATACGAGTGCAAGAAGATACACCTCTTGGCTTTATTCTCTTGTACTGTTTTTATCCCTTGATTGTATATTACATTTTGCATTCAACAATCCAAAATGAGGAAAGTAAGTACATTTGAAGGTCATTTAACACAATACAACAGAAGTACTGTACTTAGCTAATACAAAGAATTACCCACATGAAGATATAATTAAGCTAGATTCCGTACAGAAATTACTTATTTCAATTACTATGGACGATAATGTCCTATATTAAAACATTGTGTAAGGGGTTTAAAATACCTAACCGCCAAAACTGATTATTGATAACTTGTATTTTTGCTGGCGACGACCTTGATTCAGAAGATATAGATGACCTCCATATCCGCCATCAACATTTTACCATTTCCGTATAGAGATCCTTTATTTCATGTTCCAGATATTTAGAAGTTCTAGGTTTTAGTCTAATTAACAGGTAGTTATTGAAAAAAAAGTTTTACATATAATAATAGATGTAAAGTATTTACTTGAATTCTTATGTGCGTTAGTATTATATAATTAGAGATAAAATTTGTACAATAAGATAACTCCATTGTTGTCAAATGGAGATTAGTTGGTGTCAG
>JAGDQP010000903.1:0-10612 GCA_022664845.1 Lepisma saccharinum | reverse complement strand
AGAGAGAGAGAGAGAGAGAGAGAGAGAGAGAGAGAGAGAGCACAGAGTATGTTTACATTCTTTGGCATTTATATGTCAGAAGAGGATTTTATGTGAAGAAATTAGATTTACTTATTTTGTATAGAAACGATATTTAAATATACTCATGAGGTAAATTACTCAAGTATTGACTATTCTAATTTTGCATACTATTTTATTTATTTGTCTTTATAATTTTCTTTTGATCTTTCTAAGATAATAAAATTTACTCTGTTTTTATTGTTGATCTATGAAAGATGGTATCCATAGACAGTGGAAGTTGAAAATGAGATCGAGTAAGATTTTTTAGTAATGAAGATCTTTGAGTTTCGTATTTTGGACATTGGAGAAATATATGATTTATAGATTCATTTATTTGGTCATTACAATCACAATATGACGAGCCTATTATATTAAGTTTATGAAGGTGTTCTTTGGTTGTAAAATGTTTATATCGTAATCTAATTATTGAAACAGAATGTGACCATTTAATTTTATGTTCTGAAACCAAGGTAGATTGCATTGTAAATTGATATGAGGCATATCCATCTGCATAGATAATATTTTGTAAATTAATAAATCCTTTCTGAACAGTTATTTTTAACTTTTTTCTTAATCTTGTATATTAAATCCTCCATATGCACGCCTATGTTGTGTATTTCAATTTTATTCACTGCTTCTCATTATTAATATTATTGTGATCATTGATAACATCTTACATTCTTTCACTCTTAAAACCGTAACCGCACTTATTTAAAAGCAGTTTGATATCCTTCCCAACAAAGAGCCATCACTGTTGAAAAAATACTACAACATCAAGAGCATTCCATTTCCCATTAAAGAAAATAAATTCAACAATCGTCCCAAAGACCTAAAAGGATAAGAATGTAGTTAACTGACCCGCATGACATAAAATTGTCAAGTAGTAACTTAATGTGCAAGGGCACAGGCGAATGTATTAGCATTTTGTAAATAAAGAACATCTTCGTTTTACCCTAACCCCGATAATGATTGGATCGCACTTTATTTGTGAAATTGGAAGTTACCCATACGGAATTCATACAGAGGAAAGCTTCACGTTGTTTGCAACACTTGTACAAAATATTTTAACAGAAACATTTGGTATTCATAATTTTCATATTCATTTGGAGAAAACAACTGATTGATTCCAACTTAACCTTTGCACTAAATTCCAATCATTGTTCAAAAGTCGAACTAGGCCTACCTAATGATTGATGTCAAATATAATGTAACCGATATGTAAAGAAAGAACATAGTGGTGGTCCTAAATATGTATTCTATACCATAACTTTGAGTTTTATGAAGCAAGTATAGTAGAAGTTCTGTACATTTGTCCTCAAAACAAGATGGCTGGTGATGACGTCATGTCTGTAAGTCAACAAATTTATATAATGTTTCAATATATTTCTTTTTGAAATAAGGCAAGTCAGTTACAGACATGCAACAAAACTTCTTCATAGCTGTATCTATCTTGTATACAAAAAGTTACACAATGGGGGAAATCAGAAGTAATATTCTATGTATAGCCCAATATCTAAAAGCGATACTGGATTCATGAAAATTTCATGGATATATGAAGCCAGCAAGCGGGTTACTGCAAACTTGCAGCAAGTTCAGGAGCAAAAGAATTATATTCTCTATTCTTAACAAGTGGTAAGTAATTATTTATTTTTCAGAGTGCGTTAAAAGTCCAATCATACAAATTATATGAAAGAAATTTTGATTTTAATTTCAGGTAAGAGAACACGAATGAGTCTATCAAGTCGAGAAACATTTTCACTGTGAAATATCTGGAAATAAATTTATCAAAAGAGTAGCTTTAGAAGATATAAAATGTCATACAGCGGAAGCACCCTTTGAGAATGTTGAATATGCGAATATAAATGTACTGAAAAGCCTTGATTGAAAAGTACATGGAAGGTTATACAAGGGGATAAACCTTTCGAATGTGAATTTCAGATGTGTACAATGCAGAATATGATGCAAGATCCAGGTCCTGATGGGATTATAAGAACGTGTGTAGACCGTTGAGCAATGTCTTCGAACTTATGGGCTATCAGGTTAAGTTCAATTTAGGACGGTCAAAAATATAAAATTTAGAGGAGAATTGTTTAGGTAATTGAAGTATAATAAGAGACTGAAAAGCAAAAAGTATGTCAAACTGTTTAGAAGTTTTCTGTTCACTTTACTTTGCGATCTAAAAAAAGGAAAATTTACAAGAGAAATATAATATTTCCAACGCGTGTAAAAACGTTGAAATGGAAAATATAACGAAGTTTCGAGTTTTAGAAGTGTAAAGTATGTGAAAGAGTGAGATATACTACGAACTAGTTTGCTTCTTTACGTTGGAAGCAAGCAACAAGTAGTGTGATTTAAACGTTATGTTCATCGCTTATAATGAAAAAATACCAAAGCTGATTTTAACTAACCCCTCTTCAGTCACTTATGATAGTGTCCGATTCAGCATAAAGCCACATTTATTATGTGGCGATCAACTCGACTGTAATTTTAACAAAATAATAATGACACACAGCTTTTCGTAATACTTTCTCAAACGTCATGTACATTGCGTATAACGAAAAATAGCGAACCTGATTTTAGCTAACCCCTCTTTGGTCACTTGAAATATTGTCTGACTCTCGAGGTATTTGTGATAAATAGGTGTCATTCATAACATGATGTATTGCTATTGATATTACTCCCCACAGTATCATATTTATTTTGTGGTGATCAACTTAAAAGTACGTTAAACTATTTAGCAGTTTTAGCCTCACTTTACTTTACGACCTGAAAACAACGTAAAATTTACAGGAGAAATATAACATTTCCAACGTTTGTAAAATACGTTGAAATTGAAAATATAACAAAGTTTCGAGTTTTAAAAGTATAAAGTAAGTGAAAGAGTGAGACATACTACGAACTATTTTACTTCTTGCACGTTGGAAGCAAGTACAAGCAGTACATCCCGTATAATGAAAAAATACCGAATTTGATTTTAGCTAACACCTCTTCGCTCACTTAAGATAGTGTCCGACTACGCACAACGCCATATTTATTATGTGGGGATCAACTTGACTGTGTATTTTAAACGAAATTATAATAATGACACACATAGCTTTTGATAATACTGTTTTAAACGTCATTGCGTATAATGAAAAATATTGAACCTGAATTTAGCTAACGCTCTTCGCTCACTTGAGATAGTGTCTGACTCTTGAGGTTTTTTTGTGACAAAATAGGTTTCATTTATTCATTCATAACACAAAGTATTGCCATAGATATTACTCCACAAAGCACCATATTTACTATGTGGTGATCAACTTGACTGTGTATTTTTAGGGAAATAATAATGACACACATTTTCGTAATACTTTTTGATTTGTTGATTGTCGCTAGGTGTTTATGGAAGTGTCTGTGATAATTATTTGCAAGGAAATAAACTGTATAGGTTATTCATATAGATCAATAGCTGGTGGAAACATTGGGTCATAAAGTTCATCCGCTGCTACCATGTTGGAGACGAGCACATGAAGTGAGTTTTAAATTAGATGTACTTCACGTATAACCATAATTACATAGGTTTTACCTAACCTGCATATACTCCCTACCACTTTCTCAACATATAATTAATTAAGTGTGTAGCACAATATGGGAGATTTATCAGGCGAAATGACACCACTAGTATCCCTCCTCATGACGCTATATCTGTGTGGACAGAAAGTTGAGTACGTATTTATGTAAAGAATTGTGAAATACGGCTGGCTCTTCGAAAGTGATTTTCGCTTGTTGTCCGTCGGGTATTTATAGAAGTACATATCTACATTATTTGTAAAGGAATGAGTGTTATAAAGCATACATATGGCAAACTGTGGTCAATAGCTGGCTGAGCTAAACTGAACTTTATCTATTACTCACCCCCACGCTTGATATTAACACATTATGATTGAACGCACGCGAAATTATGCAAATATTAACATTGCAAGTATATCTAACGCCACATAGCAGAAGCAGCTAATACAAAACATTATCTCCATGAAATAAATCAAAACCAGCTAATCCTCTCTTGTCTATCACTATACAATAGATACAATTCTCTCAACACTGCAATTAACTATGCAAATAGGTAAGCTACGAAGAGAAAGAAAAAGCAATCCGTATTCACATACTCATAGATAAGAAATGCTTTATGTCTCGTCTGATTCTATTCGTAGTGTGTCGTAAATATGTATAGGGTACAAGCAATGGACCAGGCGCCAGTGCTTAACCAGTAAGGGAAATAAACTGTAATAATAGTTTATATTGGATACCGCAGTAAAAAAGTATGTTTGGTACTTCTGTAAGGATTAATAGTGTAGTCCCTAAACATAATTAATTATTTTATTACTTCCTTGATCAAGGAACAAACTACACTTAAACCGAATGAATGATCTACACTAGAATATCGTAATTCACAATTGCCTACTAAAACTGGTCAACTACTGGTCTAACTACACCCTTAGCAATATTTTTTCTATTTTCTTATCAAATGAAACAAACGAAAATCCTTTTTCTTTATCTTATTCTGCACTGTATCAAGCTTTGTGTTTACTTGCTTGCGGACTGCGCAATGCATTTATTAGGAATATACAATTTACCATTCCCCAATCAAAATTCCTTTAGGCTATGAAAAATTTAGATTCTTCACTTAACGATCCAATTGTTAACGTTTTGTAAAAATTGTCAGGTAAAGCGTTGATGAAATGAAAAACTTTTAATAATTGGTTAAACATTTAACACGGCATTAGTTATCATATGGTTAAGCTATATTTAATCAGCGTAGGAGAAACGCACGAACTGTTTTTATCTACAAAATATATATTATGAAAAATGTGTAGAAAGAAAAGACTGCATCTCCTTCAAAGAAGGAAGAAATGTTCTTTCCTTTCCTTGTCTATAATAACTACAAAGTAAAAAAGACGTTAACTTATTGTATTTTTTAACATTTTGCTACTCACAGTTGTGACTAGCCCCTCACAAGTGTTACGCCCTCGCTTTAGGGAAGTGATATTTAATGACTATAGGGTAAAATGGAACAGATTAGATGGACTAAGGGTTTTGATAAACTCTTTATTAATCCTTTTATTTTCATTAATTTATTAACCAGGGTGTTATAAGCTTATGCTTATAACCATATTTATTGGAACTGGTGAATATGATATGGTTGGTATATGAGTATGAAGTGCGATACACGTCATAACACTTTGAATTACAATTGGACGAATGATTGATTGATTGTTCTTCTGATCTAGGGGCTTCTCTAGATGGTAATGGAGGCAGGTGAACCCTACATATAACATTTATAGATACTGTGCAATGATGAAAATGATAAGTGAGTATTTGATGTCAGTGATAATGAACAATACGTCAATGATGTTCAGGTGAAAGGAGAAAATGAAAAGAAAACATGATGGCCTGAATAAGTTGCTTGAGGTTTGACTTCGAAGATTTGTTGTGCTGCCTGCTAAATTTTGGTAGAGATTCTGCTGGATGGTTTCTTTGTTGAAAGGGTATAGATTCTGCAGAGTAATAATAATAAACTGTATTATTTGACTGGTGTTAGGCATAGGAAGAAGTGATTCGTTGTGTCTGGGTTGTGTTTGGCTCTGGTATACGAAGTGGTACTACTGGCATGTTGTTTTCCGCATTTGGTTTCGGATTGCCCTTGCATTTGAATGAGCATGTTGTTCTTTGCATGTACTGCATTTCGGTGCATTCTGAAGGTTTCTGCATGATTTGGTTAGATGATGTCCAGAACAGTAGCCACAAATCGGTTCATCTTAAAATTCACTGGCTATGTGGTCTCCATAAGTTTGGCATTTCTCACATCGCAGTTATATCGGTGGTGGTGATCTTGAAGGTTCAACACGGTGTCGACGTTTATAAATAAATGCTCCATTTCTCAGAATGTTGTCTATTATTTATTGATCGCTGGTGAGAACTCTGACAATGTAGCTGGATGTACCAATTTGCGTTTTGATTAGGATGCACTTCTTGATGGTATGGCCTTCGATGGCTTGTTTTGCTTCGACTTCATCATTTGGTGTATCTGTTGGAACGCCTCGGAGTACAACTGATAACATGGGTGCCTTTCTAGGTGACGGGTGGCTGTTTTATTGATGGTGATTTGAGCGTTGTGAGTTGTGCTTGTGTTTCGAAAATTTCATAGCTGTACTTGTTGCGAATAGTTCTTGCCAGATTTGTATCTGGTGACTTGATTATGATGCCTGTTTGGTAGCAATGATTTCAATGATGTATCTAGAAACATATTTCAATAGATGTTGAAGAAGGCACTTTGTTGTTTGGAACTTCGTGTCGTATTTGGTTAGTAGAAAAGAATGAAGTGAAGCTTCTGAAGTTTGTTGTAAATTGTGTTCCTAGTCGGTGATGTTCATTGAATCAGAATCAGATGCTGAGTCACTAATGCGATGAATTTTCTTGGCTGGTGGAGAGTGAGAGTTTTGTAGTGGAGACCTACATCGTGAACTAGTGGACAGTTGGTCGGAGCTACGTGAATGTTTACTTGAGAAACCTACAGTTGCTACTTCTACTTTTGGAGTTGCTACTGATGCTGTTTGCATTATGCTTTGTAGCATTTGATGTTTTGAATTGGAAGATGGTGGTTTTGGCATGCTAAAATAGTGATGTTCGTAAAAAGAGAATGATGATGGTGATGAACAGTATTTGTGCAATGACTGTTACAAAAATCGCAGACAATCTCGCACCCTCCGACACCGAGAAATGCCGTCAATCCTATAATGGCCGTACACGTGCTGATCTCTTCCGTACGTTTGCTATATATACAGAGTCCTCGGTAGCACGCTAACATACCATAGAAAGGCTAGATTTGAGAGTGTCACCTATTGATATTTTTAATGCTAGGCAAGCCCTCCAGAGGGTTACGCCCTCTATTTCATGAAGTGGAGTGTAGGAATGTATGGGGCAAAACGAAATGTGGATGGAGTAAAAGTTGGTACAATATTGTTTATATGCTTTATTTACTACTATCTTTCAATTTTTGACATTATAAGCTTAGCTTATAATCATATTTTTAGGAAAGTTAGGATGAAAAATCATACGAATGAATGATGAGGATGTAGTGCAATTAGACGCCACAACACGTTGACACATTGAAGACGAATGAGGGTTGACTCATCTTATCTAGTGGCGACTCTAAATGCAATGAAAGACAAGTGAGCCTTTATAAATATTAATGATTACTGTGCATAGATGGAGATGGGAAATGAGGTAACGAGTGAGAAGGGTGTAATGAATCAGTTCGGAGAGGGGCTGGTGAGGTGTAGAAGTGAACGTAGGGACCAGAGTAGGTAGCTTTGAAATCAACTTGGAAGGTTTCTTTGGCAGCATGTTGTATATGTAGTAGGATATTTTCTCGGTGGAATGGGAATATATTTTGGAGGGTGAGAGTACAGAGAGTAAGGGTTTGTGCGACGGTAATGGGCTGTTGATCTGAGGTTATAGATGCTTGCTGTACAGGTTCTGGTAGTCGGAGAGGTGCTATGTAAGCTGGAGTGTCTGGTTTGATTTGAGGACGCCCTTTACACTTATAGCTGAATGTAGGATGGGATTCGCCACAGGTATTACACTTAGGATGTAATTGAAAGTTGTTACAATCTCTGGTTTTGTGAGGTCCGGTGCAGCAGCCACATTTTGGATCATTTGGACATTGCTGAGGATAATGGGAGTTATAGGCTTGGCATTTTTCACAGCGGAGAGGTAGGGGAGGTGTTGTACGGATAGTTCTACTCTGTATCTTCGCTTATAGATGTAGGCTTCGCTGGCTAGTAGATTGTCAATCATCTGATGATGCGGTGTGAGAATCCTGATCATGTAGCTTGGTATTTCTTCTTTTGTTTTTATTCGGATGCATTTAGAAATGGTATTTCCTTCCATGGTGAGTTCTTGCTCTGCTTCTGCGTCTGTGACATCCGGATCGACTCCTCTTATGACCACTGAAAGCATCGGAGATCGTCTAGGAGGTGGAGGTTGTCGGATTGGCTTGTTATCTAGTTTCGGTAAGTTGGCCTGTTTCTAAAAAAATTCAAAACTGAATTTGTTCCTGATGGTGGTTGCGAAGTCCGGATTCGGCGATTGCAGGATTATTCCATTTCTGGTAGGGGTGATTCTGGCTATGGCTTCTCTCCAATGTTCGATTTGTAACGGGGAATGGTTGGGATTATCCCCTCCCGGCAAAAATTTTCTCTGGTACTTTTTACAGATATACCTCTAACCTGGGATATGGACGATCCCAAAATACCATATAATGTATATCTCACTAATTCTTCCCCCTCTCCGGAAATTGCACAAATCGAACACTGCTTCTCTCGATACATACTTCTGATGTTGTTGTAGCAGGAGATTAGGAGTCTGGAACTTGGTGTCATAGTTCGAATGAAAGAACGAATGCGCTGACGTAGTAGTTGCTGCTTGATGAAACGAAGTCTGATCGTTGGCATCCATGGAATGTACAGAGTCGGAGTCAGAGCTGCTGAGAGTATGTTTCACCTTCTGTGGAGATGAGTTGGAACTGCCAGGCCTTCGAGGAACTGGAGAGCGAGATCTGGAGCTTGAAGGCGATGAACGGTTGCTGGTCTTGTGATGAGATTTTGGTATGGCTCCTACAGCAGTGGATTGGGATTGAGTAGTAGTTGGTTTGGAAACAACAGGCGGAAGCTTATTCTACCTTTCGGCGGGTTAGGCATGATGGAATGAGGGTGATCAGTCTCTGTACAATGACTGCTGCAAAACTCAGACTAACTCGCACCCTCCGACACTGAATAGTGTCGTCAATCCCAATGCGATCGTACGTGTAATATTCTCTTCTGTGCGTCTTCTACACAGAGTCCTCGATTTTACACTAACAAGCCACAGCTAAGCTAGGTTTGAGTCTATTGACCTATTGAAAATGTACACATGTTATCGTCTCCGCACTAAGCCAATGTTACCTAAAGTAATCTTCCAGTACCAGTACTGAGAAGTGCTGAGTCTTGATTTAAGCCATAAAGTTTTAAAATTATTACTACTTTACTGCCTAGAACTGGCGGGGGGAGTATCTAAACATTGGGAAAGCAAAAACGATTTCAAGTTTATCCAGTGCTGACATCTACTATGAAGCATAACATCTAAGAAGACTGAATAGGTAAAAAGTTTTTAAAATATGGAAAGTATAGATAAATTAAAATGTTTTCATTTAAATTGTTCTAGTAACCTGTTATAAATTACCTGTAATAAAAATTGTAGCAAAGTTTGGGTTGAGTTTTATTTAATCTTGCCTTGCTTGCTTTGCTTGTGATTTGGCTTAATAGGTGATTGAAACACATGTTACAAGATGTAATAAAATTACACCGCGAAACACCACGTGTTTCAATTGGCTCTTCGCCCAAATTGCGAGCAAGGTAAGCGTGTTTGAAACGGAGCCCTTAAACTCACTTCATTTATGGCACAAACCAGTGTTCGATGTGCGTTAGAAAAGGTAATAGTACGATTTGAAAAGTGGGTTAAAAATATAAGGGTACGCTTGGACTTAGTGATGGCAATTGCCTATTAAAAGTAAGGTAATGAGCTCCCATTAATAAAAAAGGTACGCGAAATAAAAAATAAAAAAGGTAAGAGCACAACATGCCCCTCGTAACCCCACTTCGAACACTAGCACAAATAAGCAAAATTAAATGAAAGTAACTTTTCCAATCGAATGATTAAATATAGTATTTTCCAATTGAATTTAGAGGGTTGTTCGAAAATACATAACAAAGTTCAGGGTATGCACGATCTTAACCCTGAAAGTCATTTGCGTGAAATTCGTTTTTTTCCTTATTTTCCAAACAATTGTCAGGCTAAGGATAAACATCGACTCGCATACACAGCGTTCAATTTGTTATAAATTAGGAAGGGGGGATTCTAAGACTAGTGGTTGCTAGTAGGTTTCAATATAGTGCCTGTTTTGGTAGAAATACAAAGATTTTTTTCCAGGTTGGGGTGATATTCAGAATCAACAATCAGGGATGAAATTCTCACGTACCAGCGAAAATCCCCGGCATGTCCCCTGGCAAATTGAACACTACCCATACATATCAAAGAAATTGGAGAAATTTGTTTTCTTTATTATTTCCGAACGCTCCAAAGCATTGTCAGGGTAATGATAGAGACCGAGTCGTACACATATCAAAGGAATAATAGAGAATAGAAGGTCTGCTTATATGTAGGCACACAATCTTCAAACTACAAAGCAAGTTAGTTTCTTGGAATGGTTTTCTTCAAACAATAACCTTATTTACCAAAATGTAAGAGCTTCCTTTGGAAAAGTAGCATGTATACAGTTCAAATTGTATGTCCTTATACTTGTATAACAAAGATAGCATCTAAGTTACAATTACGGCACAAGAAAAAGGTCTCAATTGTGGAGGTGACAGGTAAAGGCGAACATGTCCGCAGTTTGAAAAAATGAGATACGATATATAACGTTACTTAGAGGATAAGTGGAATGTCAATATATCATGAATATATATATATATATATA
>JAGDQP010000902.1:95188-138685 GCA_022664845.1 Lepisma saccharinum | reverse complement strand
GTTATACCAGGTTGGCAACACTACTAACCCAGTGACTATCTGTTTTCACACCTTTATCCCCCATGCTGTTAGAAACAAATTTACGCCAATGAAATTTTCATTTAACATGTCGTTTTTTCTTATTTATTGAGAATTATTCATTTTCTTCCCATTGTTAGACTTTAGACTCCAAGCTGGAAACGTTGTATCTCTAAAACGAAGCGGAATTTCATCCTTTTTCGTAGGAACTTGTTTTTGTGTCAGCAATCTTGGTTCCTTAAATTTTTGCCGTGTATTTTTAGACACACTCTGTACAACTCTTAAAGATCACTGCGACTGTTCAACACCCATCACTCTTCCTCTTTTCTGACCATCTAGTGAACCCGTAATAAAACGCTACCAGTTGATTGTCTGTACTACTTCAACAAATATAATTTCGATTCTTTGCTTCCACTTGAGGTTTAGAACTATCACTCAAGGTTTTGAATATATACCCTTTGGCTGAGGATGATATGGAATAGAATAGAGGAAGTGGGAACAAAATCAGCTAGGGTCTATTTTAAAGTTACCAGATCGGCATTTGCCTGGTGTGACTGAGGGAGTTCTCTAGAGAAATCTGTCAAGATTCCGTAGAGAAGAGCTGAGATTGCTTGCCAGGATTTTTAGATTCTCAAGCCAATGTCCTATCAACTTAGCTACAGCCATTCAGAAAGGAAAAAAAAACTAGGTACAAATGTTAGTAAACGCATTTTAAATATGAACATTCAAGTTACCTAAATGTTTCTTTTTCGGTTACATGAATTTCATGTAAACTAGCGATGCTATAGTAGGTAGGTGATTCTCTTGTTCGAATTTCAATTTACTTATAGCCTCAGGAATCTCAGGGCCAGGCCAGAATAGGGGAGGAGAAAAGATGGGGGAAGGTGTTGGCCAGGACATAAGTTGAAGGTACTATCGCAGCATTTGCCTGGTGTGACTGAAGAAAGACCTGAAAAACTCAGTCAGGGTGGGCGGACGCTGGGATTGAGCCCACGACCTCCCGAATACTAAGCCAGCGCTCTACCACTGAGCCACGGAGGCTCGGTGTGACTCGCTTGTGATTTAGTGGTAGTGTTTTTCCTTTAAAACTGGAAAGAAATACATTCGAACCAGTCCGCTGGTAATCCCATAAGGTTGTAGCAATCATGGCATCCGAATGCTAGTTGACTACGTCAATCAGAAAGAAGTTGGCTACCCCTGGTTTAAACCATAGTATATTCATTCGAACAATGTCTACATAAAGATAATAATGACTTCGCTAAACGGCGTCTCTGATTTTCAGCATTTCATACTCTCACTAACATTGCTTAAGAAATAGTAAGGTATTTGCCAAGTGAGTGTGGCGAGCCATTTGTCGGTAATCGCGACGGGACATAACTTCGCGGTATCCCGGAAATTAATAAATGGTTCGCTAAAGAAGACCCGGCAAGCTTCTCACTATAACGGTCTCAGAAATAGCAAGGGGTTTGCCAAGTCAGGTTTAGTGAATCATCTGTTAAGTTTCACAGGCGAGAGAGCGAGCTAGCGAGAGAGAGAGAGAGAGAGAGAGAGAGAGAGAGAAAAACACACCAGTCGCGAGAGAGTTGGTTCTCCGGCTCAAAATCGTACGGTACAAATGATCTTGCGTCCCTCTACCAACTATAAAAACATTAGAGGCCCTCACAGATGGTAGAGACCTTGACGAGGTTGTGAGGCTTTCAACCAACATCTACCTGGACCACAAATACAAAAAATTTACCTTATTAGAGAGAAATAAATTACTTCAACTTGAACCTGCAATACTAGTTTTAGCGAACCATCTTACCCGCCAATTCAAAACAAAAACATTAACGGAACGGTACGTTTGGCTAAAACTCCAGTGAACACATGAGAGCTTGCGGATGAAATGCCCATTCCAAATCTTAGAGTTGCTTCACATTTCCATCAAGACAGTATATTAATGAGGAATTAAAACTTGCATTCGTAAGAAATACAAATCACCACTCAGACAGACACTTTCCAGTTTATCTGAGATGATCCAAGGAGACTGTGCTGAACCACGCATTACGAGAGCTAGGAAATTGCATATGAAACTTCCAGCAGCGCACCATCATCTGTGTTTCTTTTGTACAGGAAAATCCAACTCTCATTCACCCAGTGCCTCGTTACAGGATACGAAAAATAACTCCTCCAGGAAAATAGAAAGAGCGAAGCCAATTCTCAGTCCAAAGGGTAAGAACTAGGTCAAACTAAACTACCCCGCCCCCACCGCCAGAAAGAAAAAAAATGTTGCGCGCTACATGAAACTCCTAAGAGTTTATTTCAGCAACAAGTCTATAATTTTTACATTACTTGTTGTTTACCGGCCTGCTCCTAGTTTAGTGGGGCCCATAAGGTAAAAATTGTGCACTTTTTCATAAAAGCATGACATTTGGTATGATGACTAAACATACATGTAAGGCCATTTTAAGATATTGAGGCAATTTGAAATTGATGTAGAAGTCCCGAAAATCCAAAATGGCATCCAAGATTTCGTAATTAATTATTGATTCTAGTATTTGAGTGATTTTCAGATTTTAAATGTTTTGCTGTACCGAACATAAGCCGGGCATTCTCTGTAAACTAAGTTCATGTAAATATACCCATAAACCCCAAAATTCAAAATGGCGGCCATTAATTAAAATATATTTGTTATAGTGGGGCGATTAGTTGAAAAATTGTGCACTTTTTTTTTATAAAAGCATTAGACATACCTGTAAGGTTTTTTCTCGCGCAAGCATTTTATCAGCTTATCCCATAAGATAAAAAAGATAAAATGAATTTTATGGGCGGTAACAGCACTATGGCTTACGCCCGTCCCGATACGGGGGAAGCCCCTTATCTTTGTCACGTCTAAAAATAGCTGTTAACTAAAATGATAAAAGCATATAAAAGCTGAAGATCTAAGCTCTTCAGAAAAATAAAATCGTAGTAAAAACTAAAGATGTATATGGTCTTTAGCAGAAAAGGTAAAAACGTGAAGGCTGTAAATAGGCCTTCACAATAATAAAATAATACTACATAAAGCTTAACAGCTATGGTACATAATCATCTCAGAGAGACGGAGATAAACCTGTCTCACGAACATACATAATAACGCTTCGCAACATACCTGGTGTATCCCCTAACAATGACGCCATGTCATTGGGGATGTTATAACGTTGTCTGAGTTATCCCATAAGTAATGTCGTATTTTTGCACCTTGAGGAAACAAACGATAACTTACCTGGCACACTACCGTTAGTCAAGAAAATAGTCTTCATCGGGGTCTACAACACTCTCCCACCTTTCAAGCAATTGGGGCGACGAAACATAACATAACATTCTATAACTTTTGCGCGGTACTCAAACACAACTTTTTAACAATTTTTTGGACCCTAGAATGGCTGATATATTTTCTTAAAATTTAAGTTTTGAGTAGCGTACAAAAGTTGTAGAATGTTTCGTTATGTTTGTTCGCCGAAACACAGCCGGATCAAAAAATGTATAGCCGGGCCCCGGTGCCAACGAAAATTTTAGTTTGAAAACCGTCAAAAACGCTTGACTGCTAAAAAGGGCCACATTTGACATGGCTAAATTTCGTACCAATTCTCAACTTTTCATAACTTCTCGAACCCCAAAATATAGAAACTTGTATCATATTTTTATTCCTTGTTTTGTAAAAAGACAATTGGGCCCTTTAGGGGTCCAGGGGTCCGGATAAATATTGTTTTAGGATGACCATATTTAACATGGATTTATTTGGTACCAATGCACAACTTTTGATGACATCTCGAAGCTCAATATCTGATGTTTTTTGGCCCACCGTAATTTATATTTTCATTTTTATGGCTTAATGGTACAGACTACATAATTATATTTAATGCTCTACTGCAATCAGTGATACTTTGAAGGTTTACACTGTTTAATAGATTTCATTCTTTCTAGGAAAGTGTAATTGTCTTAAACTTGCGGTGAACCTAAGTTTATTTTGTCACAACATAAATTGAAGAAAATCCTTAAACAAATTTTATTGCGTGAATACATTATATGTACCGGTACTTACTTAAATTGTTTGAGTACAAGCCATTGTAGTAAGTGATTGACAGAGTTGAACACATAGCAGTCCCACAACGCTATGTAAAATAAAACTAACTGATTCACGAAGGAGGAGGAATTCCTTGTAAACATATTCTTTCAATTTATATTCTTTCGTGCTCGCCATAAAGGTGAAAGTAACATATTTTTTGTTAATTTCGAGAAACTATATTGATTTCTATGTTGTCATTTATGAAGTTACATGTAGCACTTACGCCATAAATCATTTTTTCTTAAAGCATATTTGAATGTATAGAAGGTACACAATTTCGGAGCATAGGTAACGAGCGTGAACGAGGTCACGGAAGAAATAAAAATGTTATGCGCTGCGATCCTACTATCAATCGGGAAGGCTCGTTACCTTGATAAAATCTCAATCATACATTTTTGCAAAATAGTTTGGCAGCATTGACAAGTGGAGTGTTTAGGGTCGAGCAATCCCACAGTAGTTTCTATTGTGCCGAATATTGTTCATACCAGTTTGATGCAAATAGGTCTAGAATTACGGAAGAAAATTTAAAAAAATGAATATTGATTTTTAAGATGGTTGGCAACACTGACAATTGCGGCTCCTGATGATGACGGTTCTGAGTTGGTCAAGCCAAGACCTCTCCAACGATACCACATCTCTACACCTTCAGGTTCAAAATCACATTGTTAACACGGGCTTGCAACACTGACAAAGGTGTGCTTGAGGACGAGGACACCCACTGTGTGTTTCTATTCTGCCAAATAATATTTATGACAAGTTTGGTATTGCTACGTCTAACGTAATGAAAACAATTTGGAAATTTGACTTGTAACGAAAAGAGCTTGGCAACACTGGGAACTCGGGTGCTCGGGACGACGACACTCACAAGTTTTCTTCCCTATCTAATATTTATACCAATTTTGATGCAGCTAGGTCTAACGGAATGGAAGTAATTAAAGATAACGAATTTAAAAACGATTGATTTGCAACACGGCTTTGATCTACTTTAGCCAAGACCTTTCCAATTACACGTCTCTACAGCTTGTAGTTCATGAGATATATTTTCTATACAGGAGTTGGCAACACTGATAACGGGGTGCCTGGCGACAGTGTGCTTCTATTGTGTCGAATAATGTTTATACCACGTTTTGCGCTGCTACGTTGAGCGTAATAGAAGCAATATTTCAGATAAGATTATTTTAAAGAAAATAGGTAGGCAACACTGGCAAGTTACGTATTTGTTGACGTAGACACCCACATTATTTTTCTATTATGCCGAATAATGCTTATGCCAAGTTTGGTGTGGATAGGTCTCAGAGAATGGAAGCATTTTAAGGAATTGAATGATTCAAATGTAACGTGGCAACACTGAAACACTGCACCAAACAAGACAATTCCAAAAGCTCTGAGTTAATGTAGGCCGTATCTTCCTCTCTAACAACATATCAAGCACTTCTGTACACCTTGGGGTACCTGAGATTTAATTATTGAACATGAACAGACAAACGGACTACTGAGCGGGATTATCAGTTCCTTTTTTATAGTTTTGCTATCAAGTAAGCTAAAACTCATTTACCATTGGACGACGCATGTTTCTGTTCAGTCTAGAAACTCCTAATCTCCCAATTAATAGCTGAAATTGAAAATAAACACAAAGGTCCTTCTGCTGGTAGTACTTTACAGTTGAGAAAGTTGGAGTATGACCGTGGCAGTTGAACATAATTGTGTGTGTTTTTGAAAATAAGGTTTTGAGATAGATATAAGGGCCGAAACGGGACGAGGTGACCAGAGAATGGAGGAGACTGGGCAATGAGAAACTCAACAGAGGACCCGTTCAGTTTGGCGCCGTAACGTTTCGGCGCCAGAGCTTTACCAAAGAATCACACCAAGGAAACTACAGGGTGGCCAAGATAAAAGAGGCTTCATGTCTTATAACTCGTTTATTGTAAATACAGATTACAGAATTATTATTATGAAGCAATGTATTATTATCAAGAACAACTTACTGAACATTCAATAGATCAATAGTTCACAGAAGGTACTGAAAATGTTCACGATGAACTTCGATACACAACTGAGCACGTCTCAAGATTTCTGGAAACTTTTGCCAATTCATTTGGTGTGATTTCAGCAATCGCATTGCAAATGTTTGTTTTCAACTCTTCAATGGTATGTTGTTACTGTAGACTTTACCCTTTAAATTATCCCACAAATAAAAATCGCAGGTAAACAGATCGGGCGATCTGGGATGCCATAAACCTGCGGAAACTGTACGTTCTTCTCCGAAAGCTTCATGGATGTGTGACATTGAAAACCGTGAAGTATGCGCCGTAGCGCCATCTTGCTGGAAAACCGCATACTCTCGTTCTTCCTCCGTTAGCTGCGCTATGAATGGTTGCAACAATTCCGTTACATACACTTGAGAGTTCACGTTCTTGTCAAGTAAAATGGGGCCTACAATCCGTTGGCCTGAAACTGCACACCAAACGCCTATTTTCAAATCATGCAGAAGCACCTCAAAGTGTTCCCTGGGATTGTCTGTTGACCAATAGCGTGTGTTTTGAGAGTTCACGTACCCGCTAAGGTGAAACCATACTTCGTCTGTCATGAAGTAAAGATTTGGATCCAGATAACCATCAGCAATATGCGTGAGAAACTATTCGCAATAGTGTTGTCGTTGTGCATAATCCGCAGGTTGTAATGTTTGCATTACCCTTACTTTGTACGCTGGCATATGTAACTGCTTCAACATGTTCTGGCATGACGTTCGCTTGATGTTCAGTTGGGAGGATAGACATCTAGTTGATTCCCGTGGACTTCCTGTCATAGTCTCTTGAACACGTTCCATAATTTACGGCGAACAAACTGTCTTTGAACGGTTACGTTTGGCGTTAGCGACTGAACCTGTTGCTCTAAATTTAGTGATCAATTTCTGCACAACACTTTTTGCAGGAGCAGCTGTCTCTGGATATTTTATCGTGAACCTTTCATTTAACGTTTTAAACGATGTACATGCAAATTAAGTTTCAACAATAAACAGTTTTTGTTCGAATGAAAAAGGCATTCTGCAGAAATTTATTCACACACAACAATTCTGCAGAAATTTATTCACACACAACAATCTTCCAACTGACTACTGACAACGCAGCACTGATCAATAGCAGCTACTAGACATCACGTGACCCCGCTCGAGCGCCGCACTAACGTTCAGAAATAACAACACTCAGAAAGCTTCAAATTTCAAGTTCAGTATCACACGGGGCTCTTTTATCTTGGCCACCCTGTATTATATTAAAAGAAATATGTAAAAACCTCTTCCATAAGAAGCGACAGAAGAACAGATCCAGGGGTTGAGTTCATGGAAGAGATGTAATGAGACGTTTATACTTTAGTAAGCACTTGAAAAACTTTTTTTTCTTCAATGATTTTAATTGTGAAGTGTTCTGGCGGAAAATGGATTTATTAATTTAACATAAACAGGCTGAGATCTAGCAGGGACGTAACTAGGAGGAGCAGACGGGGCGCAGATCTAGCAGAGCTCAGGATGCTAACCTGAGCAAGTAGTTTTTACTATAGATATTCAGCTCAGAAACCAAAATCAATATAAAAGAAGCTAAATGCATAATGTGTGAAGTTTTGTGTGAAGTGAATGCGTTAACCTAGGACGCACATAAATATTTCCTATATAGCAATTTTGTGTTGAAATTCAATTGCCGTGGCCCTTAAGTCTACAACAAGGCAAAGCGAATCGAATGACTATCATCTGTGGTCTCGGTGACGTCGAAATCCTTATTTCGCAAGGTTTGATCTAAATCCAGCTCTCATAGTTGGGATTCCATTCTCTCCTTGTTAGACTTAAGAAATAAAAGAATAATAATTTCCAACATTTTCATTTTTTTTCACCTCGATAGGTATGTTAATAATTTCCGTCTTCCTCACTTGGCGCCGAACTGAACTGGCGCCGAAACGTAGGCGGCACCTAAATGGTGGCGTCCAAACGGAGGCGCCGAAACGTAGCGGAGTGATATTTGTCCCTTTGCTATAAACCCCACAGTAGGTACCTCCACAAACCCTGCATAACGCAACCCTGAAGCCGTCCATAAAGCAGGACAGCGACAGCAGCCAAACCAGTAGCTTCTCGTGGCTTGATGATGTTTTAGTACCAAAAAGTTCAGCACCAAAATATTGAGGTATTGCTGGTTTCAGTCGAATGCCGAGATGGTACCTTCTATAAGGCCAGAATCGCTGTCTTTCCTCATCCTGGCTTCTCCCCTGTCCCTGTCTCAACCTTAGATGCCTAAAGGCCATAAATAAATTTAAAGAAAAAATATGCAAATCCAAATAAGTCCAACCGTTTAGGAGGAGATGTGGAACATACAAACATGGATAAAATGACATTTATTTATATGCAGATTGGGGCGATTTCCTCATTCAACAAATACGCTTTTATAGCTGTTTTTTTATTCATGTGCGATTGTTTTGCACACAAGGATGTGAAAAGTGAAATCTAGTCTTTAAATAACACTGAACTCACTGAAGGATCTTATCAACGTCGTGCAGACTATTTCTTGTAAACCTATCGTCCAAAATTGTAGTACTTTGGTGTAGAGGGTTTCTGATTAGAAACATCAAAATTCAACTATTTCCTCTAACAGCAGGTTTTTTTTTTTGCTAGTCGGTGGTTGACTAGCACCCGTCAAAGGGGTACACCCTTTATTTCGGGAATAGGAGTTTGGATAAGACGGACATACTGGAAGGTGAGGTGGTCTAAGAGGTGTTTCATTAATTACTTTTTTATCCTTTATTTTATTAATCTCTAATTACAGTGTTGACACTATAAGCTTTGCTTATAGTCATTATAGTGGGTATTAGATCAGTGATGATGAGGTGAAAGAGGTCAGCCTGATGTGCACTACCACTGCACAAACATTGAAGACAGACAGATGAATGATGGTCTTCTTGCCCAGGGGCTACTCTGGGCTAATGTAAAACAGGTGAGGTCCTGGTAGTAAATTGATGGTTACTGTGCAATAATGTAGATGTTTGATGGTATTATAAATGAGCAGATATCTATGAAGTCAGAGTATATTTAAACTTCTGTTTCAAGGGGGTTTGTATGAACTAGAACATACGGGCCGCAGTAGGTTGCTAATAAATTGGAATTTAGGATAGTGCGAGCAGCAAATTGAAGGTGGTTCAGTACTGCATGGCGTTGAAAGGGATACAGGTTTTGTAGTGCAATAGCGATGAATGTCAGAAATTGTTTTATGGTGACAGGTTAAGAAGTTGACGTTGTGGGTGGAGACTGTGGTTTCGATTCTGGGATTCGTACAGGTACTACAAGTCCAGGATTTTCAGGGTTTGGTTGAGGTCAGCCTTTACATTTGGTACTGAAAGCTGGGTATTTGTAGCCACAGGTGTTACATTTTGGAGGTTGTTGAAGGTTATTGCAATCTTTTGTATGGTGGGAACCAGTACAGTAAGCACAAATGGGGTTGTTAGGATAAGTTGAGGTAAGGTGGGAGTTGTAAAGTTGGCAGCGATCACATCCTGCAGGTAGTGGTGGTGGAGAATGAGAGGGTTCGATTCTGTAACGTCTTCGGCATATATAAGCTCCTATCCGTAATAGGTCATTGATAGTCTCTTGGTGATTGGTAAGCACACGGATCATGTAGCTTGGATGACCTGTCTTTGTCTTGATGCGAATACATTTGATTATGGTATGTTCCGCAGCGGTGCCGAAGATCTGAAAGATGTGCTTATTACGTATTTTGCTTGCTAGTGTAGAACCTGTGGATTCTACTGATTCCATTTCTAGTGGGAATTAACTGAGATATAATTTCACGAGGGATATATTTCAAAAATTGATTGAGAAGCAGTTTAGGTGTTTGAAATTTCGCATCAAAGTCTGTCAGTAGAAATGAATGTACTGAGGAAGTTGATTGTTGATCAGTCTGATCGCCGAGGTCCATTGATTCATATTCAGTCAGAATCACTGAGTGTGTGCGTCTTTTTCAGTAGTGGCGAAACGGGTGCAGTGCGTCTCGATCTAGAATTTGAAGATTAATGCAGTTGTTCTGTTTGACGTTTATTGTTCCCTGTAGCGTCTGATAGTGAGTATTGATGTGGATATTAATAGGCTGGCGGTTGTGGAACCGTAGGTGGCAGTGAGTGACGTCATGGATGATGCATTCTTACAGCCATGTCGGTGGGTGATGATGTAGAAAGCAAGCCAGGTGATGAATGTTAGAATGAGGACAAAAATGGTCGTCAAAATGATCAGTCTGTGTAATAAATGCAAAAAACTTTTCTCAGATGGACTCCACCCTCCGACACTGAAAAATAACGTCAATCCTATTGTGGTCGTATCTGTTCTTTTCTCTCCGATGCGTTTGCTACACTGGGTTCTCGTAAGCACAGTAACAATCCACAGCTAGGCTAGGTTGAATCTTTCGACAGCAAGTGTCACTTCGCGTTGCTATTACCAACTCTCTCGTACAACTATCAGTGCAACTTATGAATTATACAAAGTGTCATGATCATAGATAATTTCTTACTGTGTATTATCTCCGTGATGCTTCATTGCCCTCCTGTATGGATACGATTCTTCCTGCCAATCTTATTTAAATTGTTTAATTGTTTAATATATAAATAATGATAAAATATAATATCTGAAATTATTATTAATACTTAAAAGTGAAACAAGTCTTTGCCCGTAATGTCATTTCTGCGGTGCATATTTTTTGTAAATGCTTCCTACTCATTATAATGAACCAGCCTTCAAACTGGTACAAAAATAGCCGTATCTCTGAAGCTCTTTACCCAGTCATCCGCATGCGCAGAGACAATCTTTTAGACTTTTGGGAGTGCCATATTCTAGCTGGCTCCAACGTGATTCGGAAAGTAACGAACGTCACAGGTTTCATTGGAACAGGGTACGAATATTGCGATGAACTGAGCTTGTATATGATAAGAGATAAGGGAACATACAAACTTTCCTTCTTTATTCATTGGTAATGCCATGACACACTGGCACCTCCTAACCAGCCGCGGCTAAGCCAAATGTGTAGTAAGCTTGCCGAACACTTCCAGGTTTCTGATGAAGCAATCACATTTCACCTGCACAGTATAGGGAAGGTATACAAGTAGAGGAAGTGGGTACCACAAGAAAGCCAAGAAGTATCAACGAGTGACAGCCTGTATGCCGTTGCTTCTCAGCACCTCAACGCACCCATATTCGATTGAGTGCTCACCAGTGACGGGAAGTGGGTCCTGTATTAGATCCCTAAGCGTGGGGATATTGATTTTCACCGCGGGACTCTGTGCCTTATACCTCAAGACCACCTTTGCACCCAAGTAAGATAATGCTCTGTATCTGTTGGACTATAGTCACCAAGTGGTGCACTACGACCTGCTACCGCCGGGCCAAACTATCACTGTGAACCTGTACTCGCAACGGTTGGAACCTGTACAACAGGTACTACATCAGAAAAAAACAGCATCAGTGAATTCCAAGTGTATACTGTTCGTTGCCGACAATGCTAGGCCACATGTGGCGCGGATGGTCCGGGATACCTTACAGCAACTGGGGTGGGAGATACTGTGCTATCTACCGTACTCCCATGACCTTGCGTCAGCAGATTATCACATCCTCAGTTTCCTGGATAATCACCTTCGTGGCAAAGCCTTCGCCAACTAGGCAGACTTGCGGCAGGCCCTCACGGTCTTCTTTGCGTCCAAGACCCACCAGTTTTACTGCCAGGGCATTGGGAAGCTACGGGAATGTTGCGAAAGATGGTGGATGTCGATGTAGATTACTTTGACGACTAACGGTAAATAGCATTATCAGTATATCTTTCTGTTTCTATCAAAAAACGGCAGTAACTTTTCTGATTACACTGTATAATTTATGTATTTCCTAATTGTATTAGTAATTGCGTGAATACATGCTTTCGATGAGATTGCACACTGTGTATAGTGTAGCAGGGTAGGTAAAAATGAAATATTTTTATTTATTGGGTACTTTAAGTATAATTTAGAATAACAAGAAAGAAAGTTTATCGCTCGTAAATCATTTATAATTACTTTTATTTTGTTTTTGTATAATTATAGTGTTAATTTTTTTTTTCGGAAAACGTAAGTTAATTCCATCCATGCCCGGATAATAATTTTTATTCTTAACCTAACCTAAAACTTTCCTGTTTTTGTGACAAAAGAAGAGTGTTTTGTTCATCAACATTATTTTCCAGGTAGATTGTCAAAAGAAGCATGGAATAGCATATATTATAAAGACACTTTATTACAGGTTCATTTTTAAAAAGGTTCTACCTATTTCCTTTGTATTTTCGGGGAAAGTGAGTTCTGAAGATTGATCGCTAATTTTGTTTTGCATGTCAGATAGGAATTAATTTTCGTTATTGCTAACCAATTGAATAGCGGAAATGTAAAACGTTCTAAGTGCTATTTAAAAACACTTTTGTCCACAAGTATGTTCGATGTATCCACCCGCATGTCCCCATCCTTGTTCCAAGTACCAAATCAATCAGGAAGAGGTGAAAACAGTCACTACCAAGGAGCACTGGTCTAAGAGCCAAGCCATGCTGCCTGCCACCTGATGTTCCAAGTGCCAGACTGACGAGATCATACTGAAGTTCTTACTCAGTGGCCATAGTTTTTTAAGTTGCAATAGAGATTTTGGTATCATAGAGAAACGTAGAAAGGTAACTAAGGCCTTCGTCCCCAAGACCTGTACAAGATGGTTAGCTAAACCCGTTAGCATTTGATGTAATTCCAATGATTTCTTTGATTTTAAGGAAGCTGCTGATACGCTGTTGACATTGAAGAAATACAACATTTCCAAATGCACAATACTAAGAATGTTGGCACCACAAATAGATACTAAAAGTACTTATAATGGCAGAGAACATCGGAAGTTATTCGATGTTCTCAAAAGATGTCTGTCTATGCCTGATACACAACAAACTTTACTACATCTGAAAGATGAGCCCCGTTAGCTTCTCGGTAAAAAAGAAAGATCTCTCGACCATGTTGCCTTTTGATTATGAGCAGCACAGAGAATTTTATAGAACACTTTCAGCAACTCAATGATTCCATGAAACAGACAACGGGAGTAAGTAGTGTGTATTTCGTCTTCTAATGTATGTATTGGTGGAGAAAGGGTTCAATGAAACCTTAATCATCTACTGAGCTATAATCATAAATACAATGCTATGAATCATGACTGAGGTTTTCCCAGCGTTTTTCCTCAGTCATACCACGCAAATGCCGGGATGGGACCTTCAACGTATGCCCTAGACGACACCTTCTTGAATTCTTTCCCATCCCCTATCCCGGCCTGAACCTTAGAAATCTAAAGACCATAAATAAAAATTCAAACAATGTTCTGCTTCAACAGGCATATAAATTGAAACAGTGAATTGCTGAATGGCACATAGAATGTTCTTATTTATGATTTTGTCTCCTTAACCGTTCGGTTTTTGGCAATTCTGACGTAGGCCTATACAACACACTCCTGTGGTGTCATATAACTATTTGCATCTATGTTGGAAGGCATACGTTATATGAAACCTTCTAGGTAGCACTAGTGAAACAAACTAAACTATGTCCTTAGGACGTAATGGTATGCAATAGCCATAGGGGATTATTAGTTCAAGGGTAGAGACGTTACACACGAAGAAGGATGTCTAAATGAAGGCTTATTGAAGCATTTGCCTAATTTCAGTAGCAGTTTTCTCGAATTTGAAACAAAATTTTACACATAAGCGTTGTTCTTGCAAACGCCTTCAATTTCACTGTGCCAAAAAATTGACAACCCATCACTGCATGTGTTCACTTCGGAAGCTGTAACTTAACGGCTGGCAGATAAGGAAAGTAGTATTTTGAATGAAGGACATTGTTAAATCATTTGAAATGATGATGAGATTGTAGTGGAAAATGTCTTATAAGATACAATATAATGAAATCAATATAAATGTCGTTTAGTGTGTTGTAATATGTGACAATGGTTTATATTGTCTTTTACTTCTCACTAGAATATCAACAGTGGAACAATAAAGAAATTATTACTTTGAATTGAATGTCATCTGATTGTGCATATAATTGTTCAAGGGATATTTAACTTGCATGTTAAAGAACCTACTTCCAGTATATCGGCTTTAGTAAAGAATGCTTTTAGAATCAAGTAGTACTTATAGTATTCTTGTTCCGACGGAAATCGCATTAAGGATACTATCATAAAAGTTTCAGCTATTAAAACCAAATCTATTCAGTTTTCGTTTCTCCTGTAAATTTGGCACATAGAACGTTTAGCTTTCCACTCTTCACTGTTCTTAGCACTTTTCGTACACGTTGACCTTGAGACGCCTTGTAAGATGTTTGAACTCTCGAAAGAATATTTATTTTAAATAAAGGAGGTTCACTTATTGAATTGAATTTTGTTGATAGCCTTTAGGCATCTATGGCTCAGGCCTGGAAAGGGTAAGCGAAAGGATGCGGGAAGGCGTCTACCAGGGCACATGCTTAAGATGCCATATCGTCATTCATCTGTCGATCGGCCACTGGTATTAAATCGAGGACCTTCCGAAGGACCAACCAAGGAGGCTCACTTATAACAAGTTGTTGGGCATGCTTACTTTGTGCATTACCTTGTCAGAACATGACTAATGTTTTTTATCTGACATACCTTGTATAATCAGATCGCCAGACAGTTTCCTTTGTTGACATTGAACCTCATCCTTATTCAGTGCTGTATCTGGTTTCATAGTTTCAGATTCAGTGTTTGTATCAACTGCCTAAGTGCTTTCGTTGTCAATGAAGTGACCTGGACTGGCAGTGGGACGGATAAGTTATTTCTTGAGTGAGGAAATGTCAGCTATAGGCGTTTTAGGTCCAGTTGTTAAAGACAGAAATCCTTCATATCGAAATTGTACTGGATTGGCATTTCAGTTATTTGAATGGGTCGCGGAAAAAAAGGATGATGATTTACTGTTACTTGTCAAAATATCATTATTTGTTTTGTGAAGCGTATTCTTCTGTTTCTTAGTGGGTTGAGAGTACGTTGCATAGACATGATTTTGCTTAAAGCAGTAGGAACATTGTATCTGCATTGAGTGTATTCCTGCACTGGACATACAGATGCTTATCAGAATAATGGAAACACCTGAACGAAAGTGCAACTTACCAGATTAATATGGTGTCGGGCCACCTTTCGCCTTCAGAACAGCCTTGATGCGACGTGGGATGGAGGCATAGAGGTCGTGAATGGTAGCAAGTGGAATATTACACCATTCCTCGTGCAGGGCATCGGCCAGTTCTGTGAGAGAGGATGGAGGTGGAAATCGTCGCCGGAGTCGTGTTTCCAAGATGGACCACAGATGTTCAATTATGTTGAAATCTGGGGATTGGGCGGGCCAGGGGAGGTGTTGAACTTCATCCCGATCTTCCTCAAACCACGCTGCAACAACTCCAGCTGTGTGAATGGGTGCATTATCATCCTGGAATATGGCGTCATTGTCCGGGAACAACATCCGGACCATAGGATGCAAGTGGTCTCCTAAAATTGCGACATAATCGTTGGCAGTGATGCGTCCGCGAAGTGTGACCACAGGACCCAATGAAAACCATGATATTGCGGCCCACAGCATCACCGTGCCGCCGCCATGTTTCACAGTTGGGCGGAGACACTGCAGATCATACGCTTCTTTGGGCGTTCTCCACACATAAACACGGCCCGTGGTTTGGAATAGGGTGAATGGTGACTCATCCGACCATACCACACGTTTCCAGTCGTCAACGGTCCAAGTTGCATGGTCGCGGCACCATTTGCGGCGTGCTAAAGCGTTCTGGTCCCTGATGAGAGGTTTGGCCCGTGCAACACGACCCCGTAAGTTCATGTCATGTAATTCGCGGCGGACTGTGATTGTCGAAACAGGTTGGGGGAGGTGCTGATTGAGTTCCTCCGTCACTTGCGCCGCAGTGGCACGACGGTTCCGCGTGACAATGCGCTTTAATACCCGGCGTGCCCTGTCACTGATGCTTTTCTTCCGCCCACTGTTCCGCTTCCCCAATGTGGTTTTCCCGTGTGTTGTGTAGGCCGTCATCACCTTCGACACTGTTCCTGGCGACACACCTAACACACTAGCCATTGCCGTCACACTCACTCCACATAACCGCGCACCAACAATTTGCCCTCTTTGAAACTCTGAGAGGTCTCCCATTTTACACTACCTCCGTCTGCTGCAGCCACTGCACACTCCTGTTCCACGACGCCTGACGTAGTATGGAGACCGACCTAACACACCACCACCAGCAGTCCGGCGCTGCGGTCGCCACGACACCACTGCTAACCCATACATCTGACGTGTTGCCAACTACAGGTGTTTCCATTATTCTGATAAGCATCTGTACATAGAAAATTATTGGCAACATTTAATATAGTGGTGACCTTGAATTTACTCTCCACAATCCCTCTACCTGAATAAATTCCTACAAGATAATGCGGCTCACGAAATGTTTCTCTATCTATCTACTCACTGAATGTGAAATTAATTTGTAACAAATTATGATCAGACATTTCCGTAGGTGAAGAGGAATTATAAATGTTACGTTCTGCATTGTCTAGTAAAATAAATGGTATTTGATGTGTCTTCTTCATCCTGGAGTACTACGCTATTTGAAGTCCTTGTAAAAGTTGTTCACATAGAATTGCCAAATTCTCTTTGACAAAAACATCTCGTTACACTGAGTCGATCTCGTAACTGAAAATTTGGTCTATGGTTAGTGAAGCTACTTGACAGCCAACGGTGAAGTCTTACAGTCTAGACTTACAGTCACGAAAAGCAAAATGAGAATTGTAAACATTCTGGAATTTCATCTTATTTCACTTTTAATAATTCAACTGTAACAATATCATCGAACATATAGTACATATATCTCTACTTCAGAGATAAATATTTTAGAAAGAGCAGATTTGAAGTCTAACGGTATCCTTCTGCTGGTATTGGAAATATTAAGCTCTCAATTTAATTTTGTCACACTTTCGGCAGCCTACAGCACCGAAACGAAGCATTTGTGCACCCCTCGATCGTCCATACTTTTTTCTTATATTCATGTCAGGAATCGCGTGTGGTAGGTTTGTCGGTGTTATTTTTCAACACTCTGCGGAAGTGTCTAGTTGCGTTCACCTCGAATAAGTAATCGCAGATTTCGCTTAGATCGAAACAGGAAAATACTTCTCACATGTTTCGCTTTGTTGATTCTCACATCTGTTTATGCATGTGAAGTGTTTTTTACTGTATATTCTAAGCAAGCCGACATGCCCTATCTGCAAAACCACCTTTGTTTTTTAAACTGTTTCTAAGCTCAACTGTCTATTTTCATAGCATAATGTTACCTCAGTCAGTATTGATAAGGAGCCTAAGCCATCTTGCTGGTCCAGGTTCTCGATATCAGGCCCTGAATTTATTTTTTAGTAGCTAAAGTCGAAAAATTCACAACAAATGGGAAAAGAGGCGTAATTGTGCTCCCTCCAGCCATTTGAGACTAATGTTTTCCTGAGCTCCCTCAGTCATCAAGCACTTTCTACTGTCGGCCAATGCGACTAATTAATTAGAATTTTTCTGCGAATCCCTAAATATTCCGGCATGGTACTAAGAGAAAAGCTGTGACCGCTACTTTCCCTTTTTCCGTTCCTGAAAATTATCTCCGTTATGTCAACAAAGGTTTCTGAAACTTTTCCACAGTAGGGAACTCGGTTTTCAACTGGTTGACTGCGCTGGCTTTTGTAGTTACTTTTTTATTCGATTTTTAACACACATTCAATCTACTCATTGAACACGAAATATTAAATTTACTTGACCCTATGAACACGAAGAAATTTAAAGTATAAAGTATTTTATCATTATTAACTTAAAAGGAACCATATGAAACAATCTTCCAAATTCCGCTAGTAACAAAAACATATTTTGCCACTCCGACCATTTTAAAATATTCTGAAAAATGTCACTCACTAATCTCCACACTAAACAGAGAAATATTTTTCTTCAACATTACTCTTAAGAACTTGGATTTTGGTAAAGTTAAGTATCTCGTTTCTGTATAATTATCTTACAAATAGACTCTTCGCATCTGCTCAGATGTATCTTCTCTTTTCGTAGCCCTTAAAACTGATTCTGGATGTATTTGTCTTTGCATGAGAGCTCAGCGTCAAGATTGGATATAAGATTCTAATGCTTTTCTTAATCATTCTAAGTGCTGAAATTCATTTTTGGATGTTCAAGTTAATTGTTTGTTGTCTTTGAACATTCCACTCTATTGTTTGTTCTTGACGGTACTTTTACTCGTAATGCATTGGGTAGCAATATCTGCCGAATGCACAGATAATAGTACAGAACCATGGACTATCACTGCTTGATGTTGTTGAAGTCAGCCACTTATGGTTTTAAGAGAAACTAATACTACATGTTGGTATCAGGCACCATATCAAACCTCTCTCGGTGGCGCCCTTGAGATCCTGATCATTGCGGCACCCGAGAGTATAAAAACGTTGGAACTAGTAACTTCCAAAGAGCTGCGGGTTGAGCCATAGATGCCTAAAGGTGTAAAATAAATTTTACAATTCTAAACAGCGAATTCCTTTGAAAAGTTTTTGACTAGGTAGTGGCAGTAGCGTCTACAACCGTCTCCACTTACTCACTCGAGAAAACTGATGACCCCAGGACAATTCTTGACCATGTACTATCAGTTCAGTATACTGTTGACTAATTTATTTCGATTCGTGGTATCGGACTCTGTGGTATCTGACTGTATTCGATACTTGTATGATATGTAATACATTACCATATTACGCCCTCTGAACCATTAGAGAAAAATACTATGACGATTTGCAAAGCATCATGCTTAATGGGCACTAATTACAGTAAAACAAAAGTCTAAATAAACACATTTATTTTTCTTCAGGCATAATATATGCTATATTACATATAAATTGCTATACAAGTGAACATCGACTAATAACATCCGTACAACACTTAAGACAAAAAGAAAGCACACATTGCTTGTGAATAACAATACCATACATTGCGTAAGATACAACATTGTTGCAGAAATAAAAATAAATTACATAAATCATAAAAGTAAATGCAATACCAGTGGAATAAAATTCTTTTCTTTAGATAGAGCACAAGAATATTTCTCAATAGATCCTAAAATTTGGTGATCAAATTTTAAATTCAGATGTTGATTTAAGTTTATATACCGAGCTATGTACCGATTTAATCTGCTATGTACCTAGCGGCTGTAGTTCAGTTGGTAGAGGTCCTGAGTTGGATACCAGTGATACCTGATTAAAGTTTTTCCAGTGGGTTCCCTCAGTCACGCCGCATGAACGATGTCATTAGGAATCAATAACAAAACTGCATGGGAGCTACAGTGTGGCGAAATGAAACGTTTAATATCATGTACAGTTACTTACAAAAGAATATGGAGGTTGGAATTATAAGAAATAGGAGAGAGAGAGAGAGAGAGAGAGAGAGAGAGAGAAAGCATGGAAGAAGACGGGCAAAGAACGAAAAAATAGAGGAGAAAACAAGGAGGGAAAGGAAAATGGCGCAAGACATGGAAATAAAATAAATTTTAACGCTTATGAACACACAATCTGCGCGTCTTTCCCCCAGCCCCTCTCTCTTTGTCTTGTGTGTTTCTCCCTTTATGGGATAAATCTCTTTCAGAAGCAATCGCGATCATTTAGAGTGCTTAATTCCTTAAAGAAAATATTTTGAGACTGGGGATCGAACCTAGAACCTTGCGAATGAAAGCCTCAGATGCTGACCACTTAGTTACACAGGCCATAACAAATGTGTTGTTAAATCAACCATTAAACTTGCTTCCCTCAGCGGTTTATTTATATATATACTATATTTCAGAACTATATTTCAAGAAAGTCAATTCCACTTGCTGGTGGCGCGCTTATTCGCCAATCCCAACCGGTAAAAATAAAAGGAAATTCTGTGTTCAATGTGCTTTTGGCGGAAGTTGTGATGTAAACGCTTGGGGATTTAAATACAGATCCAAAAGCATCAGTTACCAGCTGACTAGCGTGGCGTATTAGTATGACGCTGGCTCATGAAATAAAACACCCGTGTTCGATCTCCGGCGGGCGGACGAAATTTTTTCTTCTCTTTTCTTCAAAAAATATGTTGTTAAAAGTGTTAATTTATTGTTAATAATTCCTTTCTTGCATTTTCAAGATTGTTTTTAAAAAGTGCAGCTTTTTAAAGGACGTCTGCAAAAAGTTTATCTTTAATTACCAACGTTCACTGATTCCCTTCTACCCTCTGTTCCAGTACGTCTATGCATACCCGATAGATGCAGTAGGAACAGGGAGTAGATAGGAATCAGTGAGAGTATGTAATTAAAAATTCACTTTGTGTAGACGATATTTGATTGGCTGGCAGGCTCCAATGAGGAACGAGATAGTTGGTTCGTTACAGGTTGCTGTTGTTTATGTAATTTAGCGTGTCCGATGAAGTCAAGAAGTTAGTTAGTTGATGAAACTCTTACATGTTTTTAGTTTTTTAATTAAAACGTATTGATTTGTTCCGCTTATTTTTCTATCTTAAGCATATAAAAGCAATGCTTTCACATGGAAAATATCATATTTGTTTTGTTATGAGATCGGAGGCACGCAGAATATCGATATTTTACAATAAATACTGTGTTATTACAATCAGAATTAACAAGTCTCGCTGGTCTGATGGTTACAGTGTCGGCCTCTTGTGCCGACAGTCACGAGTTAGAACCCTGAAAAATCTCATTTTAAAAAAATGGTTAATTAGTTGAAACCTGGAACACACAATTTTCTATCTTTTATAAAAAAATATTTTAAATTATTTTTTAAATAATATTTTTCAATAATATTTTTATACAACATTTCTGTTTCTATTTTTTAGTTTCTTCTACCACGATATATTAAAATTTTATTTAATATACATATCCTGTAATTAACATTACGCACTTTGAATTGAAAATGAATTTGAATTTTATTTGTGGCCTTTAGGCATTTAAGCCTCAGTCCAGGATAGGGAAGGGGAAAGGATTCAGGAATGTGTCGATCAGGGCCTATGTTGAAGATGCAATCCTGACATTTGTCTGGTGTGACTCAGAAAACTCTGGAAAACCTCAGTCAGGATGGTCCGCCACTCGTATGGAACCCACGACCTCCCGAATGCTACACCAACGCTCTACCACCGAGAATTGACAATGAAGAATGAGCGGGGTTATCTTACTTGTCTTGACACCAAGTATATTATATCCGTATATTAACATCTACAGTGTATGATTTGTGTGCATCTGTGAATTGATTTATGTTGTTTAAGCATAACACTCTCCTGGGATAGGGTGGGGTAAAATGATCCTGGAAGGAATTTTTACATCTATTTTAAGGGTTTTAAGCATATGAGGATCAAGACAGGTTGGGTTGGAAGAGTATGTTGGAAGATAGAGAGCCAGGGCCTATTTATAGGTACCATTACAACGTTTGCCTAGTATGGGTGAGGAGAAATCTTGGGAAACCTCAGTCAGAATGGTCGACTGTTGGAATCGATCCCAGGACTTCCGAATTTTAAACCAACGCTCTAGAACTTTTCTGAAACTTTGTTCACCGGCTTTACTTGTTGAATTTGATATACCTTTCTAACCTGTCTAACATGGTTCTCTATATGATACTGAATGACTAAAGCTATCTTCCTCCAAATGGAGGAATATCCTGGGATGCCATGTTTTGGCGCATATTAGTACGATCATTTTGGTTATCTAACTATTAGGCTTCCTTTGCAACAATTCTCCTGGAGGAAAAAGTTATTATTTCTTATAATTCCAACCTCCATTTGCTTTTGTAAGTAACTGTATAAACGTATTCGATTGTTACAAAATTTATTCACTCTCATGTCTCTCAAAATTTGTTAAAAGGTATGCGCTTATTATTTATCTTTTAAACCTATAAATAATTGTATGAAATCAAGACTGTCAACAAACAGTCAACTTCATACACTTACACTATATTCATCACCACATTATTGGTTTGAAATTCTTCCTTTTTATATATGAAAGTAAGGGGAGAATGTAACGTAGCTTCGCTTCAGTTTGGAATAAACCTAGAACACAGTTACTACCTATTTATATCCTATCTGTAGGAATATTACGAAATTAAAGTCATACTTATATTATGATTACTAATCATTCCAATATAGAAGAAATGAACGTAATAGATAATTAGGAAACAAAATGTTTTAAACGAAAATTTCTAACTTTTCCCTTCTGAGAACAGGACGATGTCATAATGTTTAATTTTTCATGTTTTTGGTCCATGTTTTATATTTCCTGTTAGTAGAGAATTTCCTTACTAGTTCGTCTTCGTTGACATTCTTATGATGGAATGGGTTCCTCCATCATCTCCTTGAAACTGGATCAAAGAGTTAACAATTGCAAACTTATTCGCTGATACTACCGTTTTTCACTTCTTGCAGCAAGTTAGTACCAACGATAATTTTCAGAAAATCATTTTGGGACTATATATTTTCTTATTCGAAGTATACAATTTGATAGTATACATTTCTAGCTTTCTCACTAACGTAAATATTCTCACCGTAAGCTATCCGATCGAAAATGAAAGGGAGTTGCACATTTTATGGGATTATATAATGTGTTGTTATTGTACTCATCTGAGTAATGAAGATGACTCAGGCAGATTTAGGACTGCAAAGCACCGAGCGGTGGCTTAGCAATCAGAAGGTCCTAGGAATGATCCCAACGACCGTCAATCCTGACTACGGTTTCTACAGGGGTTTTCCTCGGTCACACGAGGCAAATTCCGGTATGCTATATACAAACTTGGCCTTGGCCGACTAACTTCCAATATCCTCGCCCCATCCAATTTCAGTCTAGGCCTTAGATCCCCAAAGGCCATAAAAATCCATTCAAATTTAAAAAAAAACTCCAAATACCCTGGGGAAGGTGAACCGAAAGTGTTTTCTCACTGCCTTTCATCAGGTGGAGGCGGTACCCTAAGGGTAAGATATTATATAGTTTATAGATTCAGAAACATTACGTTCAATACGACCCCATCAGAAATTGGAATCATCACCTTTTGATTAAAAGTCGACTCGCTCGAGGCCTGAGCCTGATATTCCTAAAGGATAAATTCAAATTCTACTCATCAAACAGGCTTAGTCCTCACACAAGCCTATGAGAATTCAACTGTTATCAAGTTATTACGGTATATCAATTTTAGCTAAAATTTCCACAACCTGAACTGGAAAGGTATAATATTTTGTTACTTATTTCGGTCTTCCATCCACTTCTAGAAACGACTCCGTGCGTTTTCATATTAATGTTTCGCGATTTTGTTCTATCGATGGCAATATACGGATATTCTACACGTTTTTCTACCCGGGTACCTACACTCTAAGATCAAAAGTATCCAGACACCGAAATGAAAATTAAGTGTAAATTTCGGCCGCTCTCCGTCGGAAACACTGGAAGTCAATATGCAGTTAATCCACCCGTAGCCTTGATGACAGCCTGCACTCTCACAGGCATACTTTTAATCACGTGGCGGAAGGTTTGCTATGGAAAGGGTGCCAAATTCCTCGGGGAGCGCCGAAATAAGAAGAGGTATTGATTTGGGTCGGTGTGGTCTAGGACGAGGTAGGCGTTCCAAAACACCACGGAGATGTTCTATCTTATTCAAATCAGGACTCTGCGCAGACCAATCAATTAGGTTGACGTTGTTGTTGTCGCGAAACCACTCCTACTCAATCATTGCAGTATGGACGGATGCTTGGTCGTGTTGAAAGACACAACGGTCATTCCTGAACTGGTCTTCGATGGCAGGCAGCAGGAAAGTGCTTAAAACTTCATTGTAACCTTGTCCGTGACACTGCCACGTAAAGCAACAAGGTGTCAAAACCCTCTGCAGGAAATACAAGACCACCCTATAACACCACCACCATCACAACCACCGAATTTCACAATTGGTACTATACGGCTCGTAGGTGTCGTTCACCAGGCATTCGAAACACCCACAACCTACCATCAGATTCCTACCTACCTATACCGTGATTCATCCCTCCACTAACGAGTTTCCACTGTTTTATGGTCGTTTTGACGCTCCTTACACCACACAAGGCGGCGTTTGGGATTTGGCTTTGTGATGTGTGGCTTATGGGCATCTGCTTGGCCATGTTAACCAAGTTTCCGCACCTCCCACCGAACAGTCATTGCGTTTGGAATTTGAATTTATTTTAAGGCCTTTAGGTAATTATGGCTCAGGCCGTATGGGTGATGATGGGATGAATTGATGGATTGAAGAAAGTGAGAGGAAACGGGAGAACCCCGAGAAAACCCACGCACACGGTGTTTATCCACGACAAAGCCCACATGGCACGAGCAGGGATCGATCCGAGGACTCCTAGCACCAGGAGTGAGCGCTCTACGAACTGAGCCACCTTGGCCACTCATGGTGATTGAAGTAGATCCTGATGCAGTTTGAAATTCCTGTGTCATGATGGCGTTGGATGATTAGCGACTAAACTCTACGACCCCCATAAACACTCGACAGTCTCTGGAGGTTAACATGGGATGTCGGCGTGCATTTTGTTTGGTTGTACACGTTCCTGCATGTTTTCACTTCAGTATAACATCGGAAGCGTAGACCTAGGTATGTTCTGGAGGGTAAAAATCTCTCGCACAGACATCTTACACAAGTAACACCCACTCATCTTACCACGTAGAAAGCCCGTGAGTTTCTCAGACCATCTTATTCTGCTGTCTCGCGCTGTCTGCTGACTACTGAAATCTCTGATCATGTGTTCCATGACGTAAATAGTACTTTGTCGCCCTCTATGATAAACACAAGTTTCGCGGGGTGACGGATACTTTGATCAGATAGTGTACCTCTGAAAGATTCCTTCTAAATTAGGGGTTTCCGGAAATGATTTGTAATGGTTTTGTAATTCTTGTATGCCGGAAGTGTAAATGACTCGCTAATGCTGTGAAATAGGCCCTTCTTAATACAACAGTTTGCCACTAGATGTCAGGCTTGAGTCGGACCCGCTGAGATATTTTCCACACAAGTGTGTGAGCTGACGGACAAGTAACCACATGGAGCCAGATGCACATTATCAAAAGTGAACAACATGGTTTCTGGGAAGGAGGGAGTTCTAGCAACAGAAAATCATCGGCGACTAGTGGGCATTTGAATGAATTGGCAGCGGCACGGGGGACTATGTTTAACTGACTGCAAGGCTTCAAGAGTGGAAAGAAACGTGTGGGGAAAGCGTCAGCAATGGCCGTCCAGTGATATCGCGGGAACTCCTACCGCCTTTCAAACCGCGGAGAAGTTGATTCTGACAAATCAAGGTATCACATTCGATTAACCTTAACAGCAAACCGGTCTGGGTCCTGAAACGCTGCGTGAAATAATTCATGTCCCTCTTAACATGAGCAAAATATGTGCACAGAGAATGTTCCACAGTCTCACGAAACAGCACAGTGATACGTACCTGTGCGCATTCACCACACATGAGCACTGGATGGCGATGTATTTCCGTTGTTGGAACTCCCTCCCACCTCAGGAAACATGCTGTCCACTTCTCACCAAACACAACTTTCTCTATGTACATCTGTCGTTACTTGTCTGCCGGGTCACACGCCTCTCTTTAGAAAATCACTTATTCGGTACCGTTGACACCTACCACGTACTGGCAGACTGTTGAAATAGGATGAAGCTTTTGCATGCTTCACACTTTCGGTGTACTAGAAATACCAGTCCAAATCATTTCCGAACGCCCCTAATATTGTTCTCCCAACGACGTATTTGTTTTCCAAACGGCCTCTTTCGCTACAACTTCCCAAGAACGATTAAATATATTTAGCTTTCTCCCATGCGAGCTATATAACCTTAGCCGTCGTGATTTCATTATTCTTATAACATCGAGTGAATCGTCCAGTCTTCATTATATAGTCTCTTTGATTCTTCGATCATGTCATCTCGTTATCCATTTCTTATCTAATATTTGACTCAAGGCAATAATCTAGTTTAACATAGATCTATTTCTTCTAAATCCACGTTGATTATATCACATTATTTGTTTTCAGCATTTCCTGTCCAAAGAAGACGTTCTGAACATTTACTTTCTTTACGTTTACCCTGCGTAGTTACATAAACGAGCAAGAGATACGTATGTACACTACTGAAAATCCCTACGAATTTAACGGGTGCCTCTTCACGACTAGAAGATCGGTCTTTGGTGCCCCATTAGTACACGGATTTTGGTAACTTTTCTTCAGCGAAACCATTAACTGAGAAAGGTACTGTATACAGATCTACAGTCATAAACCTTTCAATTCCAATACAATTTGTTAAACAGATCTTCTAGGCACTAAATGGTTGCTCGAAGCTGACGGCTTAGCGAGGTAAGTTGATGATGTGGGTTCATTTTTCAGTCAGCATCGCATCCAATTATCGTAATATCTTTCCACTGCCACTAGTCCAATTTGATATACGAGGCTTGGCTAAAGCATAACAGAACTGCCAACCCTGTCAGTAGTATACGTGGAGCAGTCGCATGCATACAGAGCAACCTTGAACCTTCGAGAAAAGAATGATATACATGAGTTGCCGATAACCGGTTTAGTCTGTGAGCAGCGATTGAAGAGAGAGGTGTACAATCGTGTTGCCGGAAGAATGATAAATGTGAAAATTGAACAGTGCATTTACTTGAAATTAAAGAAATCACTGAGTGAGTGTGTGAAACTTTTGCAGGATGTGTATAGTGATAATACGATGTCACGTACGCGATTGTTTGAGTGGCACTCAGCGAGAGACGCGAGAACGTTGATGATGATGAAAGACCGGGTCTTCCTGTCACAGCAACAACAAAGGAAAATGTGTCACAAGTGAATGACATTGTCCGGAAAGATCGCAGGCTCAGCATTCGAATTATAGCAGACATGGTGGGCATCGATAAAGAGTCTGTCCGTGAAATTCTGCACGATCATTTGAACATGGGCAAAGTTCGTGCTAAAATGGTACCAAAAAACCTCACGCAGGAGCAGAAAGACTTCGGAAACACGTGTGCAGTGGCACAATGGAAAGCCTGGAAGCAGAACCGGACTTGTTAACGAAAATCGTCACTGGTGACGAGACGTGGATTTTTCAGTATGATCCGGAAACGAAAAGGCAATCCATGCACTGGAAAACTCCACCATCACCGCGAATGAAAAAGGCACGCAAGAGCAAATCGAAACTTAAAGTCATGCTCATTGTGTTTAATGATATCTATTTTCACATTTGCCATTCTTCCGGCAACACGATCGCACACCTTTCTCTTCAATCGCTGCTCAGAGACTAAACCCGACTGAGAGCGATAACTCATGTGTATCATTCTCTTATCGAAGGTTCAAGGTTACTCTGTGCGCATGCACTCCCCACTGCTTCACGTGTACTACTGACAGGGTTGCCAGTCCCATTATTTTTAGCCAAGCGTCGTATTTACTTAGAAACTGAACATTTTCAGAAAACGGGGTGAGTTTCATACTAGTTATATCACTGACAATAGACTGTAAAATATAATTGTAAAACAGAAAGATAAAGTAGAGAATTGAATCAAAATAAAAGAAAGAGTTGAGAAAGGAGTGAATGAAAAATTTGAGAGGAAATGGAATATAGTTGCGCTGAGAAAATGAAGAAAACAGTAGAATTGAAAACAAGTAGGAAAGAGTTCAACTGAGACAAGGGAAGGAGTTGAACTAGGAAAATGGACAGTGGAAAAAGTAAGACAAGAGTACAGAAACGAGGGAGAATTAATTAAAGGGGAAACGTTGAGAAAGAAGGATATTTGAGAAATTAGCAAAGGGGACAAATTATGAAAATGTAGAAAGGTTTCAATCGTAGAAAGGAAAAGAATTCACAAAAGAATTGAGTTGGGAAGAGGGACGGAGTTAAGAAAGAATTATGTAAGTCAGATTAACCGTTTCTTTTATGTTTTTGCTCGAGTTGATCGAGTTCTGTAGTCTTATGGCAAATGTGGAATAGAGAGTATCGCTCATCAAACCTCCTTCAAATTTACAATCACTATTTGTATATTGGGAACTATTCCGTTTAAAGTCTTAGACTCTTTATAAAGAAAAGAATTTATTAAAACAAAATAAGAATTGACAAAAGAAGCAAATAATGTGTAAGAGAATGCATGAAACATCTAGCAAGTAATCAACAGAAAAGAAAAGCTGAACAAACGGTGCAGTTTTTCCGATGACGTTGCTTTCATACATACACTGGCGGTCTTATTCCTCCACAAGGTTCGTTCGTTGAGATGTGATTTCTTGTTAAATCACGCGGTCTGAGCAGCTGAAAGGGTTCTTGAGAATACCTACAAAGAATATGAAATATATTAGTATTATTATAATCAATGTTTATTTATTTTGAGAAAGAAAGTTACACATTAAGGTACATTACAAAAAAATATATAAACGGTGACTAATGACAAAAAATATTAATACACATATAACTCTATTACCCTACATGCCATAATAGAATGTAATAAGATGCTAGCAAGATTATACTTATTAATACTTAAACAAATTCACACTTATTATTTAATAAGTCTAATGTTAGTAACTCCCTTCATGTTAATCGTGATATTATGCAGACCAACTGCTTTTTATGGTTCGGTAGTTTAGGTTAAGGTAAATTTCGAATGTGCAATGGAATCTTATTATATGATATGATTCCTTGATGCGTGTTCTTCATTGCTTATCCTAGTAGCACCAAAGGGAAAGGGACAAAAATTTCCATCCTCTTTCATTTCTTTATAATTCGTGCTTCAAATAAATTCACGGATCAATTATACTTATTCTATTTGTACTATCTAGTATCAACCTCAGAAAGCCTGCAGTTCTAGCTCTTTTCACAGGCACACAATAACATCTTTATATTGTCAGGTTCTTGCGTCCTTTGCCTATGTAATATAATAAATGTCCTCTTTTTCAGATTGACTGGTAGTTTGTCCATTGGAAATCCATTAATATCGTAATTTATATTCAATATAATTTAGACTAAAACGGGTGCAACATAAAATTTTAACATTTGCAAGTAATGCATTTTCTAATTTCTTCTTTCAATCCAAGTTTCCCAATGTCATTAACGTAAATGAGAAATACTAAAGTACCAAGTATTGACCCTTGGAGTACGCCAAATGTTTCATCAAGCATATCACTGTCATTGGTTAAACTATATAAAACAAATTTTAAGCATGTAATACAGTCTCACAATTCAGAACATATATAATGAACTTCAAGAAAAAAAATGTTTGAAAAACAAAACACATATATAAGTTACATTTTGAAGACATGGGTGGAATTAATTTGAGATTTATTACAAATTTGATGAAACAGTTACAAATTTGAGTTTTAAGAGCAAACGCTCCTCTTCGGGATAAGCATTGGGAAGATGACAGATCAGAGACTTAATCTAGGTACTATCTAGGTATGAGCCTGGCGAAACTGAGAGAAACTTTAAAAGTGTTGGTAGCTGGTACAGATCCGAAGTGAACGACTCTAACTACTAGATGAAGGGGTTGTTTGATTTTAAAAATTGAAGCGTATGCGCGAACAAAAGTCTAAGTGACACTCTCAAATAAAAGAAATCGCGAGTATATTTTTATATATAACAGGAAAAATATGAGGCATAAAATATTCATGCTTCGCACAAAAGCGGACCTTGGCCTAACAAGTCTTCGTGCAAAGTATGCATATTTAGTACTTCATATTTTTCCTGTTATATATAAAAATGTACTCGTGATTTTTTTTTCTAATTTGAAAATGTTACTTAGACTTTTCTTCGCGCATACGCTTCAATTATGAATATTTAAGCTAAGATTTTCAAGGGGTTCATAGTACTTTTTATCTATAAGAGAAGTAATGGGTAAGGAAATTCTTGATTCTGGCCCGCTTGAACCGGACATTGACCGGTCAGCGCTATGTTCAGCTGCTTAGTATTTGGTAACCATCTCCAATCATTTATGGACTTCCTCTACCATGCAAGCAATGAAATTTTCCAGGATGATAATGCGCCATGTCACAGGACCGCCATGGTGCGTGACTGGTTTGGGAAACATTCTGCCAATTTCCAAAGCATGATTTGGTCCTCTAGATTGATCCTCCACCGGCAACAACCACCGATTTGTGGACAATAATCGAGACTGCATGGTTGAACATCCCTTCAAAGGACTACCACCGACTTGTCACGTCCCTGCCACGTCGAATTGCTGTACTTTGCCGTTCTCGAGAGGTGTCTCAGACGTTATTAGGTAGGTATCCCATTACTTTTTTCATTTCAGTGTATTTTCCAGGAATTTTCTCGGTTTCAGCAGACGATTTATCGTACTTAATTCTGACTTCATTAACAATAGTAGGCCATGTCACCATAAGAAAGTTCCTGAATTGACCTGGGATCAATTCCACGGGTCATTTTGTCTGCTGGGTTGTCTGCCAATTTTACATGTTTCCAGTTGCTGGTTAACGCGATGTCCTAAATCTGAGCCACCCTATTGGCTATATAAGTTTACCAAATGTTTGACGGAGATACTAACTATGTTAAAACAATTAGCGTATCAGTCCACGAACGAATACTACTCACCTTCAATTGCTTCTGGAATAACCTTATGAATTAATTGTGCTAAAATGAGTGTTGCTTTTGGTTCAAAAGATAGGAGATGCACAAGACTGAGCGCACAATAGTTCTAATGGCCCAATATTGAATTATTTGACGAGGTAAAGAATGACTTAGACGACTGTGAATTTCATAATATTATAGCGGAGGAGAGAATTGATGACGATAAGGAGGAAAACGTATCGCTATTAGTAAATGAAAATGCATCATATGATAATGTCATATAATACAGTATCAAAAAAATAAAAATTCATAAATCAGATCGAGGAGGTGATGAAAGTATTTTCCAGGGACAAGAAGAGGTTGATGAATACATAAAGACCGATGGTAATGAAAAAATGGAGAATACAAATCTAGGATAGGCGAACACGAATTAGAACTGAACCCCAATTTGATAACCAACAGCTTCCTGGTCATTAGCGAATATGAGTCTAGTGACACGGAGAAGGATTGCTGACAATTTAACAACATTGGGTTTGAAATAGGAGATGTATAATGACGAGGGAAGTAAAATCTGAATGTGACGTTAGAACGATGAAGATAAAACTCCTAACTAACAAACGTTTATCGCTACCAGATTCCTGCTTGGAAGGGCATAGCGATAGGATGGATGCGATGATACCTAACCTCGACTAATGGCTAAGAGCATCAATAAAAATGTGCCCCGAATTAAAATTGGACGATACCCAGGAAACATATGATGCAGAAACATCAGTCTGTAATGGGGAGACCAAGATGAGAAGAATACAGGAGGAAAGATAGGCGATGACAGTTTGAGTAAGGATGTAAAATGGAGGTAAGTGATAGTATTAAGGATATGACTAATGAGGTAGAATGTTTCAGGTAATTTTGGGGTGAGGAAAAATCAGCCAAAAAGAAAGTAGAGTAAAGGACATATAAAACCGTATATTGTATTACCATACTAAAGATGCACACATCTGATTTGTCGAACATAGTTTATTTTTGCGGGTGCATCCCATCTTCTGATTGTCACTAAGATGGACAAAAGAGGAACAAGAAAACAAAGCATGCTGCTCCTGACAAAAGACACATACATTTCAAATAAAATCGATACATATGTTTTTGAATGCGTAATGCCTTTGTTTTGAATGTGTTTTGCCGCTTGGTAAATTGTTTACTGTTCTCGCTTGCAGAAGACCTAAAACAATTTGCACTTGACATCGTATCTCAAGAAAGGAAAACAATCTACTGACGAGAAAACAATGTTGGTGCTGTCTTTTGAAGCCCAGAGGCTTTCCTAGTATCTGGGTCAAGCCAGGATACAAAATGGTTCGTTAAGAATAATGTCAATTAATTTTCCCTCTACTTCATTAGCATGTAAATCATTTATATTGCTACTGGCAGTATTTATGAACAGAATAAGTTCTTGCGCGCTTTCCTCCTGAATGGGTTTAATACGCAATATTCTGTGAATGTACGCATGTGCAATTAGCTTCTTTTTCGAATACCTGTCTATAAGGAAGTTCCAAGCAATGATATAATTGGATTCTCTCGTGTGAACAGTTTCTGTTAATTTCAGAGCTTCGCCTTCAAGAGAAGTTTTCAAATACTGCAATTACTGAATAGTAGCTATACCATGTTATCATGAATGAGTAACTTAAACGTATCGTAATTCAAAACTCGATACTTATAATTATCTGCAAATTGTAACCATAACTTAATTTCCCGATCAGGAATTATAACAGAATAAAAAATGTCTCTAGTTTTAAGAGACAAGTTACGAAACAAGAAAAGAGACTTGAAGAATTCAGTTACGCTACTGTACAGAAGTTTGTGACCACATGTTTAAGACGAGAATGGACCAGGCACTGCGCAGAGGTACCAAAAGCCTTACGGGAAATTTCGGGGTTGTTACGAAGTATCTTCTAGTCGCAAAATATCAAAGCTTGATTTAATTCTTCGCTTGGAAGCGAAATCACAATTACTATAGATTGAAAATAAGGTTCCTCTTAAATCTAGTGGTTGAAAATATTTCAGTGCACTAATCAGATTGTTAAGTTCCGTAATTACAAAAATATTGCAGTAGAAAATGGTTTCTTTAGAAAATAGGATAAGCAGCTCTGATGCCCTTGATTCACAATAAACAATGTTATAAAGAAAAATCACCAACAACTTAACGAGCAATTTCTTTTAACAGTCTGAATTTCAGTCAGGTTCAAACTACAGAGAAACTACAAAGAAAAATTACTCTTACTTCTCTACCGAAAGAACAAAGGTTTACAATTCTGTAGCAACAAATCATTGAACATTTTGCTTTCATCCAATGTTACATCAGACCAGATTTACCATTAGGTTCAGGCCTAGGGTCCCAACTTTCACAGGGGCGCACTTTACAAGTAGAAATGAGAAATCGCTATTTGAAACGCAAGACGAAAAAAAAAAAATAGATTTTGTCTCTTGGTGCCTCAGATAGAGTTGGCTATACTGACAGAGTAATATACAAAGAAGTGTTTCCATGTCTGTTCTTAATTCACAGCGCTGAAATTCAAAGTACCAATCTTTAAGAAGGTTTGTACTTGTTGTACGGTACGTGGGCATACTGTAATATCATGTATAAAGCAATCCATGCTTATAACAGAAAAAATACATATGGCTAAACCAGCTTCTCGAACGTAGAAACGAATGGTGTTTTTATCTCCTAACCGTTTTTTGTTTCTTGTGCAGAGGTTGCTTCTCGGCACATGGCCTCATTCTTTGGACAGGAATTCTTTCGACATTGTAAAATTGTAATCGTTTACCATTGTTGTTTTCCATCGGATCTTGGCGTCCTAAGGATGGAACCTACAGTTTAACCTGGTCTCCAATATGTACACTTATGTCCCAATAGGGAATCAAACCAAGGGCACCTTGATTACAAGGTAAAAAGTGTTATCACTCACTCCTAAGGGACACGCTTTCAATTAAATAGGATCTTAAAATTACGGTCATTCCTATTTTACCAGTTCTGCTCTTCTCGAGTTAGGAGTTTCATTAATTGTACACCTTCCATAACACTGCGAGTTACTTTTCTTCTGGCTTTAGAATACATCTTAATGGTTTGAAAATACCTGTCTATTCAAAGTGTTTCCAGTTTCATAATTAAATCTTGCTTCGGCTACTTTTCTAGTGTTTCCAGTTTCATAACTAAATCTTGCTGTTTTTCTTTACACATTATCTACGTATAAAGTGTAGAAAAAATAATAATTTTCATTGCTGATAGAGGTAGCACTTTCAGGTCAAGTGTTATTTGTATCAGCTTTGCTCTTTCATTTTCCTTAGCAGAGTATTTTCGTCTTCGCCTATTCTTTCTTTAGACCTAAACATTCATTTATATTTCATACTTTTCAGAATAGTTTTCTTCCATTTCCTTTCCTCGTAACTTTTATACTAAGACTAGCTGATTTGCTCGACTGTTGGTGCGGGATCAACAAAATATGTTGTAAACCCCCTTCCGATGGGGGATGAACTTCGACTTAAACAACATCGGGAGTGTTACTATTCATCTCAGCGACCCCGATAGCTATGAATTCGACACTAATATCAGTCGTTTTCTATTATTTTAACATATTACCCTTTCCCACTCCCACCCCTCCCTAGGGGTTTCAGGAGGTATTTCCTAAGATAGCAGTTGTTAATGAATTGATATGCATAGAAAATTTGACCACTTGGAAGTAGTCTACGCCTTGAACAACATTGTAGTGTGGGTTGTCGCGTGCTTTGCTCTTAAATTTTCTGTTATTATCGTCACCGCCATTCGAATTCAATGAACAATTAGATGGTCGATTATCTCTGAAGATAATAATTTTAGAATCAAAGTGATATGAAAACTTTCCAGACGATCCAGTGTCTGATCATGTGCGAAAAATCGCTTCAATCGGTCAAGTACTTATTGCGTGATGCTCACGCAAACATACTCACTTTCAATTTTATATCTGGTGTAATAAAAAGTAATCCATTATTTTTGCATGACATTGAAGGCTTGACTTACCATAGTTAGAATGATCCGATTTAGGTCACATATGCGCCGTTTTGTTCGATAACGTGTTGCCATTTGGAAGGTAATATCATGATGCCTCTCTCATAGAAGCCCTTGTCCCTATTGGCAAAAAATTGAGACAGTCAATTTTCACAAGCCTCTTTTGACGCGAATTTTTCACCAGCAAACGTGTTCGCCATGGACAGGAACAGATGATAATCACTAGGTGAAAGGTCCGGACTATAAGGTGGATGCATAAGAACCTCCCAACCAAGCTCCCGGAGCTTCTGGCGAGTCACTATCGATGTGTGTGGCCGGCGTTGTCCTGGTGGAACACAATGCCTCTCCTATTGGCCAAAGCTGGGCGCTTCTGGGCGATTGTTGCCTTCAGACGGTCCAATTGTTGACAGTATAGTTCCGAGTTAAGGGTTTGGCCATAGGGGAGCAGCTCATAGTAGATAATTCCCTGCCAATCCCATCAAACACACAGCAAAACCTTCCTGGCCGTCAATCCTGGCTTGGGCACAGTTTGCGCCGGTGCACCGTGCTTCGACCACGACCGTTTTCGCGTGACGTTGTCGTAAGTGATCCACTTTTCATCACCAGTCACCAACCGCTTCAGAAATGGGTCGCTTTTGTTGCAATTCAGCAGCGATTCGCAGATGGAAACTAGGTCCATGAGGTTTTTTTTGCGTTAACTCGTGTGGCACCCATACATCAAGCTTCTTTTTGTATCCAGCCTTATGCAAATGGTTCCACACGGTTTTTTTTGCAATGTTTAGCTCTTGGGCAATCGAAACAGTGCTTACATGACGGTCGGACGCGACAATGTCCATGATTTTATCGATATTTTCGACACTTGGCCTTCCAGTGCGTGGTACATTTTGACGTCAAAATTACCGGAACGGAATCGACGAAACCAAAATTGCGCGTGATTGGGCTGTTACAGTATCAGGACCATAAACACTATTCACATTTACAGCCGCCTGGCTTGCGTTTTTGCCTTTATCGAAGAAAAACTGTAAAATATAGCGTAAAATTTCGTGTGTCTAGTCTTAGTGGTTTAGAAAATGTGTTTTCGGGTGGCTTTTTTTGGATTAAAGATGGCGATTTTTTAACATTTTATTATATTGTAGTGACTTACTCGTGAAGGTACACTTTCATATAAAATTTCATTTCTCTAGCTCGAATGGTGTCGAAAATGATGCATTTCGAATCCAAGAGGGCGACTTTTCCAAAATATTGTAATGTTTTCCTAAACTACTTTTTATGATACACCTTTATGCCAAATTTCGTATCTCTAGCTCAAACTGTGTGGAAAATGAATTTTTGTGTCCGCCATTTTGGATCCAAGATGGCGTCTTTGGAGAAATTTAATAATATTTCCGTAACTTACTAGTGATAATGTAGCTTCGTGCCAAATTTCGTCTTACTAGCCCCAGGGGTTTAGGCTGTGTATTCTATACAACAATGGGTTTGGCGGTCATTCTGGATCCAAGATGGCAACTTTTACAAAATGTTGGATCTTTCCCTTTACCTACTCATGGCCATACACCTTCATACCAAATTTGGTGTGTAGTAGTTTGGCCTGGGAATTTTGATCAGTCAGTGAGTGAGTGATCATGGGGCTATTGAATGATTCCTTTTTCATTATTTATGTTACTTCAAAAATTATTACTCTTATTTCCTCAGTTCATATTTTTGTACACAATATTTCGTACTAATCAATCTTCTTCTCACGCTCTTTGTTCATACATCCGCAAGAGAAAGAAAAACTATTTTCTGTTACTATTGCTATTCACGTCGTGCTAACTTACATATCCATATCCTCATTTATAAAATTTTCTGAATATTTTAGATATACTATTAAATTTTCTCGATTCCAAAAATCCTTTACATATTTGTTTTCCTCACTTTTCCCTAATTGGATTTTAATTTTAATTTTTAAGACCTTTAAGCAACTTTGGCTCAGGTCGGATCACCATTCTCTATGTTTACAAAATATACGTGGGTCAATTAAAAAGTAATGCCTCCTTAAATGAGTTGGTGATGTGGTAACAGCTGTAGTAAAAGCTTACTAAGTCAACAAATTGCAGCACTGCATCAATTGAGAAAATGGCTGAAATCGATGTCTGGTATAAGACAACGTACTATGATAAAATTCCTAATTGCGGAAGGTGAAACGTCCATTCGCATTCATGAAAGGCTGAAGAAGGTTTATAGGAATGCAACAGTTGATATTGGCACTGTTAGACGATGGATTCGTTTTGTGCTGTACAGAAGATGAAGGAAAAACACTGTTGGCTGCTGAAAAGCGGAGCGGTCGGCCGGCGACTACGGTGACTCCACGCAACATGACCGACCAGAATAAATAGTCAAGGAAAATAATAGCCTCCGATCTGTTGTAGCCCTTCAATGTGGAGGCGGAGGAGTTCGTGGCGAATATTGTGACTGGAGACGAGACGTTGGTTCATTTTCTAAGCTTAGTTCGAGAGGCAGTCGAAGGAATGACTGAGGAAGACAATTACATTGTTTCAAAGAATTATTTATGAGAATCTGAGCTGAATATGTCTAATATCATAGTTATTACCACAGAGAACCAAACACAGAAAAATAACCTAGATTAATAAATTTGCACGCATTTCTTTCTGGCTTCAAAGAAGTGTGTTTCTTCACCGTCGATGTCTCAACTTAATAGCTTATTTTCTTAAAGATCCTGGTAAACTGAAATTCTGTGATTGGTTCAGCATTTCCTGTTAGCTGAGATATGGTCGTATGAACCAATGATAAGCTTGAACTTATCAGGATATTTATTAAAATAAGATAATGGACTGAGTGACATCTATCGGAAAAGCTAGAAACTTCCTCGAAACCAGAAAAAAAACCGTCGCTATATAATATGAATGTAAGTTAATTCTCTATACGGTTCTCGGTTACTGACTTAAAGTAGTTAATTAATGCTTTTATGTAAATGTTCAAAAGTGCTGTTATCTTTGACTAGAGAAAAAAATATTACTAAAAGAAAGAAATCATAGGTCAAAAGATACCAGATAAAAAAGTACATGAAAACATTTCAATTCTCATGCATATTAATTTTATAAACCTTCACTAAAATACAGTTTCTGTAGGATAAGCTAGAGATAATCGTAGAAATAGTTTATAGCACTGAACTTCTAGAGCTGAATTATAATTTTCTGAAATCTGGCTACCTTACTGAACCTTTAATATCTTTAATTTCAAGACATTGACCATCACTTCGCTTCCTTTTGCCCTCTTCATAAATAACAAATATTATTGTTGCCTTTCGGTCTTTCCGCATTACCTTTATTCTTTTCTATAATATTAAAACATTTCCAATTGCTAGTTAATACAACCATAATTTGTGTTATTTTGAATATGAACTCAATTTTTTGCCATTGATAGAGAACAAAAATTGAACGTTCCGACTTAGCTAGGAAAAAGTAAAAAAGAAAAGTTCTCGAAGTTTTGGGATTCGAACCCATACACATGGACATCAAAAGAACGTTAACAACGTTCTTAAAACCCCGAGACAGACTAAACTTCTAACATGGAAAGATTGTGGTTCTTAACAACGTTTGCGCAACCCCACCACGCATCGTTGCTACGGGGGCACTGTGAAGTTTAAATCATTCAGCTTATACTCGGGCACCAAATTTGTATTATTTAGGTTGTTGTATACATGTCACTCGCTTGGAGAATGAGCAAGTAAGTTACCATAAAGGAGGGAGATTTAAGGACTATTATTCCTCCGCTGCTGCTACCACGGAGCCGTGCTCATCAATACACAGACGGGAGAATGGCTACTTCATAATCTCCCTAGGCTTTCCTCACTATTCAAGCCTTAGCGCGTATGCCTTCGCCCCACAATTACGAAGGCAAGCTTTCGAAAAGAGGATTTGTTATCAGATTAATGAGAATCAATATCTGCGCAAAGAAAATATATTCTTAATAAATATGTCTATATTTAATAAAAATAAATAATTTTGTTAGATAGATCTAAACTGTTTAATGTACTACCATATGCATATTAAAACAGGCATAAGGAACGGAAAATTTACATACGTCCCTCCTCCAATAATGATTCCATGTCGGCGAAGATCACCCTCCATCTGTGCTATTGTCTCGTGTGCTACAGCCAAAGACTTCTCCACCTGTGCTATATGAGCTTCACATACGGGGTCCTGACAACGTCTTTCCTCTTTGAGACAGTCCTGTGCTTCTACAACTGCTCCGTGGAAGGTTAGCGATCTTCCCATGCTCTGCAAAATCAGAATAAAATACACTTGGTAGACATGTTTATGAATTTACACGTGATCTTACATTAACAACATTTTAACAGTACTATTTTAATAACAGTATAATTTTGGAGGAAAAGGTTTCGATTCCGTTGGTGGGCCAGGAGATAATTTGATTTTAACTGTATCTCTACTGTAGCTTCTGAACGGTGGAACTCATCAACATATTAGAATCGAGTTTTTGGCCAGAGCCCAAATTGGTGACGTAATACTGGGATCCTATAATTATTAGCCATCGTAGCTGCTTCTTAAGTTTTATGGTTGTTCTTGTGCAATGTTAATATCAATATTTTTAGATATATATTTCAAGTCCTGTACTTTTATCCCAATTGTCATGAAATATGTAGTTAACAGAATACATTTTACGCGCTACTGAATAGAAAAATGATGCATTCACATTTGTAATTTATTTATGGTATTTAAGTACATTTGGTTTCGTTGTGCATTACCCATTTTATAACGTAACTTTAAATGAACATGTGCAATAACCTAGAAATGGAACATATTATAAAGAAAATAACAAATAAATATCAAGCAGTAGGTATAAGGTACAGTAAAGAAACAATCTGTATACAATTCAAAATTTTCTATCATGAAATACATTGTCTTATGCCAAAAAGGATTATGAAAATTCTCTAAAAAGTTAGCCAATAATTATAAACGTGTTAATAAGAGGTGTTTCTACAGTCGAAAGCACACAAACCAGTCCTTTTTCATTAACCCAAGAACAAAAAACTTCAGTTGTTTTACATATATCAACCTGTTTCCCTTATATTTATAATTAGAGCTAATCTTTAAAATTGAGTTTACAGTAAAAAAAAGAAACGTTTTACTTAATTCATTTTGGCACACCATCATCCAAATATTTTCTTTTCTTTAAAACGAATAAGTAAAATCCAATTTCAAAAATGAAATTTGAATTAAAACCTCCTTCATCTTTAACGTGAGCAGTCAGACAAGAAATTATGAACTTTACGAGCAGGATCACATGAGATGAAATACAAAGTAAATACTTAAGTATCTACATAAGAGAGGAGAGTGTGCACCAAGCTACACATAAAAAAAAATGGTGAGAAAATTAAAGATTAAAGATGTCGGACGAATAAAGCCGAGAAAGAAAATAGTCGAGATACCTATAAACGAGAGTAAATATGTGTTTTGGGCTCTCTTGATGAAAGGGGGTTAAATTCAATTTTAAAGAGTTACCTTAGATTAAACTTTAGGAACAGAGTTGGAATAAGAGAGACACAAAGCGAAGAGAGAAAGAGAGAGAGAAATGAGAGTAAGAGACATACGGATTTCAGTGGGAAAATTGAATTTCCTCTGTAATAGGACTGGCAAGGACCCTTTTTGCCCTCCTCTTCTTGAATGCAAGGAAATTGAATTGTAGCATATTGCTCTCTCTCGCTCTCTCTCTGAGGAAGCGAATTCAAATTTTGAAAATTAATCACATCAATAAAGATTCAGTTGAGAGTCTTCTTTAACCAACATTTTCCGAAAATTTTATTTTGAAACAGAAGCCCTGAAGCGGAAGGAACAGAATGAGAGGTAACCCACAGGATAGAAAGAGAAATATGCGTCAAAATATCATAGAATGGGAAGTCTCTGCCAATTATTTACTACTACCTAGGTAGCAGGGAATGAGAACATGTATTTGCTTTACAGTTGGGTATTATTATACTAACGACACATAGATACAGTAAGCCTGCCTGAATATTTTCCACAAAATGAATTCAATTTATCTTAAATTCATTTTGCATATGAGGTGCATTATGTGATACTGTGAATTATACAGAGTGTTCAAGAAGTTGTGGTAAATATTCTAGGAGTGTATTCCTTCTACTGAAAAAAGGAAAAAAATAATTACACACGAGTCGAAATCCACTTTGATATTGAGAACCAGGGAGTCTAAACTTCAAACCCTAGAAACAGACTTCTTATAACGATAAATATTTTCGATAAATCATAAAACATATATTCAAGTAAAACTATGCTGTTGAAAAAGTCTATTTGTATCAGTATAAGGTGGAGACTAGAACCTAAAACATGCTGTTATTGTGTTGGCAGTGTGATCAAACGTAGTATAAAGTTTTTCTCGAACTGACTCCCAGATGTCCAATCCTGTTTATTTTTTTCATCCTTCGAACTTCATCCTCTGCCCCAAAATGAAGAATTCAATACACGGGAGACATTTATATTCGAAAGAGGTCAAATATACTGTAAATGAGAAGTTTTGAAGATAATAAGACTTCTGATATTAGGGTTTCTGAAGGATGGCAGATTGCTGGGATAAATGTGTGATTTTACCGGAGTACTATGTAGAGAAGATGTAACATCTCTGGTAACTTTCATGAATACAGCTCAACTATTCCTTAGATCAATAACTTATTGATAACCCCGTCAATGTTAAATATGGGAAATTTATCCCTATGTTACAGATTTATTAGATATTTGAAACAGATAAATTACACATAAAATATACTTCAGAATTGAGAAGGAACACCTGGCACTTTCAAAATCAGAATTTCAAGCGTAGTTCGCTGGCAACACTGATCTCTCTGGCAAAACATAATAACCTCCATTTTGAGTTTTCCTTCACCATGGAGAATTGCACTATGCTGGAGTGCATCGTCTCCATTGAACTACATGTATTTGTTCTAACAAATTCACTACGACTTCTGAACCAAACTTCTGTATGTTGTTCAACAAAAACAATGCATACCTTTAGCGCCATATCTTACTTCTGCTGCTTCCTCTCTATTTGATGGCTGCCGATGTTGAACTTTTTAGTATAAATTGTCAATAACATTTGGTTAACATCGTGTATATGTACTAATACTCGTACAACGATAAGCATCGTCATCCTTTATTTTATGACTCAACTTTTATATTAAGAAGACTATGGAAAAGCATCAGGAAAAGCAAAAAGGATTACATATAGTCCTTATTGATTTGGAGAAGGTTTACGACAGAGTACCACGTCAGGAAGTATGGAGATGCTTGAGGAAGAAAGGAGTGCCAGATAAATATGTAAGGATAATTCAAGATATGTATACAAGAGCTAGAATTCAGTGTGGGATTGACACGCCAAATCCCTTATGGTTGGCACCAGGGTTTAGCTTTAAGCTCGTACCTCTTCAACGTAGTCATAGACGTTATAGCTCAGGATGTCAGAGATGAAGCTATGATGTTTTCCGATAATATTGTACTATGCAATACTAATAGGTCAGAACTTGAAAGGAAAGTAGAGAGTTGGAGGAAGTCTCTGGAAAATAGAGGCCTAAAGATTAGTAGAAAGAAAACTGAGTATCTTGAGTTTAACGGAGAAGGAAATGGAGAAGTGATGTTGCAAGAAGAACGATTGAATAAAGTGAAAAGTTTTAAACATTTAGGCTCAACTCTTACTGGGAATAGCGATTTGGACTCGGAAATAGCGCATAGAATGCAAGAGATATGGCGAAAACGGAAGAAAGTAAGTGGTGTTCTCTGCGACCACAGAACTACGGTGAAGAATAAAGGGGGAATTAATAAAACAGTGGTCAGACCAGCAATGATGTACACAGCAAAAGCATGGCCAATAAAGAAAGCATAAGAAAAGAGATTAGATGTCACCGAAATGAGAATGCTACGCTAGTTGTGTGGGATAAGAACAAGAGAAAGAGTGAGAAATGTGACAATAAGAGATATAACCAAAGTTGTAGAAATATCTAAGAAGATACAGGAAAGAAGACTGCAGTGGTGTGGATATGTAATGATGGGAACAAATGACTATGTAGTCAGAAGAGTAATGGCAATAGAAGTGGAGGGCAAGAGAGGTAGAGGAAGGCCAAAGAGAATGAATGGATAGGGTTAAGAAGGATCTCGGGGAGAAAGATTTGTCAGGGAAAGAAGTTCAGGATAGAGTTTTGTGGAGAGGACGTGGAGAAAAGTCGGTCCCACGTAGCTGGGAAAAGATGGAGAGAAAAAAAGAGATCTTTTCTATACAAAGTCTATCAATTCTACTGTTATTATTAATATTTAACACTATCAGTACAATATACCGTTCGGCACTCAATTATATATAAAAATAATCAAGTTTTATACTTTCATTTAGTTAACCTTCTTAGGTTAGATCAGTAACATTATGAATCATTAAAACAGTACAAGAACGATATAGTAATTCACGGTCATTAGTTAAACCAATATTATTGCAGATACACTGCGGTTTGTTCTATAAACATGTATGTTATCAACATGCACGGCAGTGCATGAGCCAAGTTCTTCGCGTCAGAAAACGTCAGCAATGCCAGAAGCATGTTATACAGGAACAAGAGTTTATGGCAAAATCGACGATTTGGGGGTCCCGTAAAAAAAAAGATGTTAAAGATAGGAATAT
>JAGDQP010000902.1:76454-90188 GCA_022664845.1 Lepisma saccharinum | reverse complement strand
GTAGTCGTTTGGGTTGAGGCGCCAAGTCAGCGACTCGAAGGTCCCGCGTTTGAATCCCGGATGGGGTATGGATGTTTGTGAATTTCAAAAACTTATGAGCTAATGCACTTCGAGACGGGCCGAAGTCATTAGTTACTAAAATGGCCCCAAAATATAAAATTTACTAAATGTTACCTTGTGTAATCCACAAGACTCCTCGATTATTTCGTATTGGATCCAAAAGGATATTAACCTGTGGGTATTTTGATCACCCACAGGCGACTTGTTTAAGTTTCCGTCCCAGACTCTTCAGGTAGTCTATTATATAAAACTAACGCATTACCTTTTATCTATATAGCCCGCCACTGGGAAAAAGACGTTCATTTCGATTGAAAGTGAATGGGCTAACTCGTAGTAGGCCGAAGGTACGTACTCAAAGTTAAGAAATTACAAGAAATTAGTACCATAGCACATGCCTCCCCTCTTCAATAAATATTTTTAAAACTTTTTTTCTTTTTTTGCTCTGGAATCTAAACGACACATCGGAGAAAAGTATGGATGCGATTTTCGGGCTCCTCGTTGTTTGTTTAGTAAAATTAATGGACTACCTCAACCTAGCCCAACCTCCCGTTTTTTAGGTGCGACAGACTAACTCTTGCAGATTGATTTTTTTTTTCAGTCACAAAGAACGAAAAGCAAAACAATCTGATTTTAAAATATTTTTCAAAAGGTTTTGAATAGTGTCAAACTTTCGACCTGGAGTACGAAACAGATACTTCGTAAGGTTTGAGTATGAAATATGTTCGTGACAGTAACACAAGAAGGATTATGATTAAAAAAAAAGTGTAAAGAAATTTAAACCGTAAATTATTTAACTTTTCTCACCAAAAAAACTACTCCGTTTCTGGTTACGTTACTGCTCTCACATAGGGTCTACCTACAGGATTATCTGCCAATTATTATAATGAACAAAAACTTTTTGGAATATTGAAAAATTTTCTTGTATTTCTATGAAGCACGTTTTAACATTGCTGCTTATAATGTCATCAAGATGATCTATGAAATGGTCAGAATAATCTTCCTTCTTTCTACATGTTTACAACATAAATCTTTAATCAATACAATGCGGTACATATTTTATTTCACTTGGAAAAGCATCACATGTTTCTTCTCAATCCTATAGCTTGTGTCACTAAGATAGTGTAGTATATACTTTAATCTGCAAAGCTAAAGTAACTGGATTAAACAACATCTCTTTAGGTAAAATTTTCCATATATAAAATTATTTTGTTGATTTCTTCCCGGTTTCATGCAGTAGTAACTTGAGATGAAATCTTGGAAGAATGGAGGGAGAGAAAGAGAGAGAGAGAGAGGAGAAAATTATCTTGCAGAACTCACCCAACTGATGAGAGAGCAGCATCCTGCGGTGCCGCTTTTGGCGAGATGTTTCCTCAGGTATTTGAAGTAGCAGTGTTCGAGGAGGAGAAGTACTGTGGCGAGGAGGATGCCACAGCACAGGAGGAGAAACGTCGAGAAGAACTGCTCGAGCGCCAAGGGGTCGCTGCGGCTCTTATTCTCCTTCCGTGATTTACATGCTCCTGTAAACCAGAAACGATGTAACCGCTCTATTTCTCCTGAAAAGATAGGGAATTCAAAATAATGCAAAGTTAGTTCCTTCCCTTACTTGAAGAAGGTAACGAGTTATAAACATATAGTTACACTCGAAAGAGAATCTGAAATTGTAGGTAAACAAAGGGCTGATCCAAAAGTACCGAGACATTTTTTTTAGAAAAGAAACAATTAGGTGAAAATAATAACATAACAGAAAAGTATACCTTATTGAATTTGCCTATTCTTTTTAATTTGTCTGTAGAGTCATAATACAGTTTCAAATAGACATAGAACCGCAACGAACCACGACAGAGACACCAAACAGACATGAAATGAAAGATAAACTCTCAACATGTTTTACATGTGATTTCATTGAAGTTCAGTGTGGATTCCTCTGAAAACAACACACACATCTAGATCAGTGATTGCGCCAGACCTCTCTCCTGTGGGGGTTTCACCCCCTAAATTCTCGACAACACACCCTCAACTTAATTTTACCGTCAAAAATCGATAAAAACCGTGCAAAACTCAACTTACACTCTCGCAATTTTGACTTTACATCCCCCCCCCCAAACTAAAAACCTACCGGAATCCCTGATCTAGACGATACTTCAGTGACTGATACATACAGGACCAGCAGAACTGATCGATGTAGTTTAAAAGATTTCCCCGTTCTACCATCATTTCCGAACGGGTGCCAATCTACGATCATTGTAAATATATTTTTTTCTCTTTCGTTTGCTGTCTGTTTCGTATCACTGTCTTATTTCGTTGCCATGTTATGACCGTCACAAACTGCTCCGTGAGTTTAAGAACGCGACGTATTTTCTTAATAGTTTGTAGAAAGTAATTTTATTCAATTCTCGTGGTCTAGTGATAATAGTTTCCAGTGGATAAATAATGCGGTTAGAACTGCATGATTTACAATCACGTCAGTCACTTGATTTTGCCTTAGTCGCATTAGATTATTTCCGGAATGATAGTTTGAGATAAGACCAGAGTCAAACAACGCAATAAATTTTATTGGAAGACAACTTCCCCATTATTACCAGGTGAAAATAAAGCAGGAAATTTCCCACCCTTTTTCCGCGACAAATACGAGTACGATGTTCTGATATCTATAATTTATTTACGTTTATAGTTCATTCTGATGGTAATTCGTGCCAAACAGGACATTACACGCCTACATGATTTATTTGTGGCCACGCCATGGCTATAGAAATATTCCATGGGATTGTGAAGACTGAATAGGCCTCCAAGGGCAGTGGATCTAAATCTAGAACCACGTGAATGACAATGATAATGAGTTAACAAAAAGAAAACAACTATAAATGAGTTTTAGTATAAACTTAGGGGTGCACTGATGACAACATACTTAAATACATATAATGGAACTAATTAAATTCGTGAAATGGAGAAAACGAAAAAAAATATCAGCTGTAATGTCACCAGATTTAACGCGTTCGGCTGAATCAAGGCCACTGAACCGAAATATGAAATCAGTTTCTATCTTTACATTCTTTGGTTGAGACGTTAGCCTATTTACAGACAGACACGAAGATGGAGAGACAGACAGGCAAAGCAAAATTTAAAGAGGCTCACAACGCTTTTCCTTCGGGTGAGGAGAATGTTCATTAATGACACCTTAAATATCACAAAATAATAAAACGCTGATGGAAACAAATTCACATCAAGGAACATTATGTTAAATAAACTGCGTAAATTGTTTTAAATAATGATGACCCAGTCTCTGTGATATAGAGGCAAAGATCTTGGACTTCGTATTAGCACTGAGGTGGCACACAAGTTATAAAACTCCGATACTAGCCCACTTGACTGAGACGTTATGAGGGTCTTTTCAGTACCACAACGTCAGCATAGTGCCTAGAATAATCTCCTGGGCGATACTTTCCCCCAATCCTTTCCCCGGAAACGTTTTCGCCGAGGGAAGTCATCCTTCGGCCTTATGAAGGACTTTGAGGTATATAGGATAGCCCGGGGCTAAATCGATCAGAAGGCGGAATATCGTTTAGAAGAAAAGACAGGTCAAAATCGCCACGAGTTGCGAGATTTTTGAACTCTAATGTTACTTTAGTCGATAAAGTCTGAAAAAAAAAATATCATAAATCATAACCGTGCTGACCTGTTTTAACCCCCCTGATCGATGCAGCTCCTTGATCAAAATATACCTGATCCACTCTACCAGGTGTATGCATAAGTAGTTTCCGGTTTAACTAAGAGATGGCGCCAGCGAAAAGTACGCAGCGTATTCATTTGACACATACGTCATTTTTTTCGTCTAACATTAAACTACAAACACACACAAGTTGAGTCCACCAAACACTAGCGTCTTTGTTTTATCGTTCAGTGATCACGTCGAAGTTTGTGCCTGAAAACGAACATTTGCGGCACGCATTGCTTTTCTTATTTAATCAAAAGAAAAAGGCTGTTGAAAGTCATCGTGTACTAGTAGAAACATATGGTGAACACGCTTCATCGATTAGAACATGTGAGACATGGTTTCGACAATTTAAAAGTGGTGATTGCAATGCGAAAGACAGTGCGCGCTCTGGTAGACTACAAAAGTGCGAAAACGAGCAATTGCAGGTGTTATTGGAGGATGACCCAACTCAAACTCAACAGCAATTGGCAAAAGCATTAAATGTGTCACAAGAAACAATCAGCAGACGTTTACGAGCAGTGGGGAAGATCAATAAACTGGGTAAATGGGTCCCACACGATTTGAATGAACGTCAAATGGAAAATCGCAAAGTCACTTGTGAAATGCTGCTTCAACGCCACGAAAGAAAATCCTTTTTGTATCGAATTGTGACGGGTGACGAAAAATGGATTTATTTTGAAAACCCGAAGCGGAAAAAATCGTGGCTTTCACCTGGCGAAGCCGGTCCTTCAACGCCAAGGCCAAATCGCTTCGGCAAGAAGACCATGCTTTGTGTCTGGTGGGACCAGAGCGGTATTGTGTATTATGAACTCTTGAAGCCCGGCGAAACCGTTAATGTACAACGCTATCGCCAACAAATGATTAATTTAAATCACGCATTGATCGAAAGACGACCGGAATGGACCCGAAGACATGGCAAAGTGATTGTGTTACACGACAATGCGCCGTTTCACACAGCAAAACCAGTGAAAGACGCCTTGAAATCGCTTAGATGGGACATCCTTCCACACCCGCCGTACTCCCCAGATCTGGCGCCATCTGACTATCACCTCTTCTCATAAATGGGGCACGCGCTCGCAGAGCAGCACTTCAGCAATTTCGAAGACGTTGGAAAATGGCTCGACGAATGGTTTGCCGCAAAAGACAAGCAGTTTTTCTGGCATGGTATGCATCAATTACCTGAAACATGGGCGAGATATGTAGAGGCCGATGGCCAATATTTTGAATAAAACAAAATTAATTTCCCTTGAAAGTTACGTGTTTTCTTTACCACAAAACCCGGCAAAAACTTATGCATACACCTGTTATCTGCCTAGACTATAGTAAATTATAATATAGATATAGTAATAAATCTTTAGTTTTTCAGAGCCTAGCATCTCAAGTATGTGGGTTCAAGCCCCGTCCTCGCAGTTTGTTTTCTAAGATACCAAAACCGATTTACAATACTCTCCAAATTGCGTAAAATGTGGACAGAAACTGTTCAAATAATGAGGAAAATATGTTTATAAAGTGTAAAATTATTGTTCACTTCTTACAGTGTACCTACAGTTGATTTAAATGAGTATAATTCTTAATGATCATACAGTTACAAATCATCACCAACTGATAATTAAATGAGCAATGCAATATGTTACGTTCTTCAAAACTAATTTCTTAATGGTCCGTTGCGTATGTTATTCTTCATCATTTCGTTTGAAAACAAGAGTCACAGATGCTGAACGTTGTTGATCTTGGCGGTCAATTGAAAACGATACCATCCGTTTGTGTTCCCATATTTTGAAGGTGGGGGGGCTCATTGTGTGAGGAAATAATTACTTCAGGAAATGGGATGGAACATAATTTATATAGCGATCTATCTTTTTTTCTCCATGCCCCCTTTTTTTTTAAAAAAAAAGAGAGAAAAAATCTTATTGGTCTATTTCATGGTTATCATACTGGTTGGCTTCTGCGTTGGGTCTTTTATGTTCTTTGTATTAGCTTGGCACCCAGAGACACGTCAGATATGCAGTGACCTATACTCTTGGGACATTTCCAGTGGCTGAGGGCCAAATATCCTGCTCTCTTCGTCTATGCTCTCTTTATCCCCCTTTCTGAGGACTCATATTATTCAGTCGCCTGATATACTATGTACATTAATGTCTGTCTCTGTGTGTGTGTGTTTGAAAAATAGATTCACTATTTTCATGCCATGTCATTTTCCACACATCACTGATTTTTCTACTTTTTTTTATCTAACAGTGAATATCAGGAAAAAAGAAACTCCGCCACGTGAAACAGTCGCTCATGTTTAGTGTTCCAACTGATAGTCCTATATTGAAAAGGTACGTATGATGAGCGGTGTTAGTGTTATAATAAAGCTAGACACAATCGCTTATGGTTAGAAATGTTTGTAAAACATGTAAAAAGAATTTATTTAGGTGGATGTTTCAATTATTATTATTATTATTAAATTTATGTTTATTGTATACAGTCATCTATGGCGTAAATTTATACAAGCAGAATTATCGGGTAATTTGATTCCCAAACATCAAACTGGGCATAGAGAAAACAATAATAAATAGCAAAGCCTTTTTTCTCTGAACTCCTTTTATGCCACCTGGTGTTAGTCCAGCCGAACTAAGAAATAAATTACACTGGTATGCAATGATTATTTCTACATTCAATTTTAGAACCGCTAAAATCATGGAGTGCGACTTGAGCATCTAATACTTTATGTTATTGGTCCACATGAGATAAAAACCATAGAAATTTCGCATGATATATACTAGCTTTACTTCATTCCTAGTTCGGCTATACTGACACCAGGTGGCATTTAAAGATGTTGAGACAAAAGGGCTTTGGTATATACAATTATGTTCTCTATGACTGCGCATTGAGAAAGAATTATAAGACTGTTCTAAATTAGCGGTTTAAAAAAGACACAATGCAATAATGACGCTGTAGCAGAAATGGAAGGAATACGAAATAAAAGACTAAAAAGGTCATTCTCATTATTTATAATACATAAAAGATTAATATTTTCGAAGACTAAATAGCATATAAAAATCATTTATATTAAAAAAATAAAAAGGAAGTTTTTATTAAAGTGTACTAAACAGGAATAATAATATTCTTACCAACCTAAATGGCTGCCTTGGATTTTCCTCATGTGGCTAACAATAAGAGCGTGAAGCACAAATATTGATTATCAGTTATACAAAACTTAATTGCTTAACGGCATGATTTTGTCTTAACTTTTAATCTTATTACATGTTTACCTGGTGTGTAAATAGGAAACCGGAATTTGTGCATAGACGGCGTTAGCTGTCACTGTGGTTACCGTAAAACTGCGTCATTGGCGCCACTTGCTTGTTTTGACTGCTGATAACGATTTGCAACTCACAACCAGACAAGTTTCATGTCATAGTGTTGTGTTTAATAGCGTTTGACATGGCGCAATTTGTACTTACAAACTACGATGTGCGGACAGCATTGATTTTTTGTTACCATTTGAAGAAAACTGCTGCAGAATCGCATTGCATGCTTGTCGAAGCTTACGGTGATCATGCTCTTGGTAAGTCACAGTGCTATGCGTGGTTTACAAAATTTGAAAGTGGCGATTTTGACGTTAGAAACGAAGAACGTGGAAGACCACTGAAAAAGTTTGTAGACAGCGAATTGCAAGCTTTGTTGGATGAGGATGACGCTCAAACGCAACAACAACTTGCGGATCAATTAAATGTGACACGAGAAGCAGTTTCCATACGTTTAAAAACCATGGGTAGGATTCAGAAGGTGGGAAAACGGGTTCCACATGCATTGACTGAACGACAGCAGGAAAACCGAAAAACCACTTGTGAAATTCTGCTCGCCAGGTACAAAAGGAAATCATTTCTCCATCGAATTGTGAATGACGAAAAGTGGATCTATTTCGAGAATCCTAAGCGTGAAAGATCATGGGTAACTCCAAGAGAACCGGCAACATCGACTTCAAGACCAAATCGCTATAGACGGAAGACAATGCTTTGTGTTTAGTGGGATCAGAAGGGAGTGATCTATTATGAATTGCTGAAATCTGGCGAAACCGTTAATACCCAAAGTTACCGACAACAAATGATCGATTTGCATCAAGCTTTGCGTGAAAAACGACCAGAATATGACCAAAGACAACATAAAGTGATTGTGCTTCACGATAATGCACCCTCCCACACAGCAGAACCGGTCAAGGAAACGATTGCGACGTTTGGCTGGGAAATCCTTTCGCACACGGCTTACTCACCAGATTTGGTGCCTTCCGATTTTCACTTATTTGCATCCATGGGACACGCACTTGCTGACCAGCGCTTCACATCTTACGAAAATGTACGAACATGGCTTGATGACTGGTTTGCAGCACAAGAGGCACAGTTTTTTTGGTCTGGCATCCACACATTGCCGGAACGATGACAGAAATGTATCGCTAGCGATGGAAAATACTTCGAATAAAATAGTTCTTAGCATTGTCATCCAATCACTGTCTTTTCTGTACATAAATTCCGGTTTCATATTTACGCACCTGGTACATTTACGCCGCACAATTAAAATTTTAATTATATGAGGGAAATGGCTCTCAGATGCACGTGTTAAAGTTCAACATATAATTTTACACATTATTTTTGTTTCTTTTTATCGTCACATTATTTTGCCCTTTTTGGTACCTAGAAAGCATCTGTTATTACTATAATAAATAAGAAAATGAAACACTGAATCTCTTTCAACCAAAGTATTTCATTTCCAAAATTGATTAAAATCAAGATTAAAAAAAAAAATTCATTTATACGGTATATTGAATTAAAACATGATTCAAATCAATCATCCGTGTTTGTATTAATCCTTTTATATAAAGCGTATACGTTTCTCTTTGCGTCTGTGTGTGTGTTTCAGTGCATGTCTGTCTGTCTGCCAACAACAATATCGGATTCTAAACCTCTAAACTCTTCAGGACATATACAACATTGTTGGGACGAATTCAACGACATCAAGATCATAGTAAATGGCACCCGGACTGGATTTGTGGGAGTACCAATTTAAAAATTGTTATGTTGAAATATGCCGCAATATCGCTTTCTAATATTCTATTTCGATTGCAATAAAGGCTAAAAGATATTTGATAGATATTCTTACTGTTTTAGGCCCTGAACAACATAATATCTCAATATCGGCTATTCATTTGTAAATATTTAATAGTCAAATACGAAAGAAGTCATAGGCAAAGTATTTAAGTTACCGAGGAGCTAATTTGTATAAGAAAGTCAGCGAATGCAGACGTCTTGAAAAAAAAATATTCGAAGAGGGAGATCGCTTTCGTAGCGGCTGTGAACAACTCCATACCAAATGAGAACTGACAAAGTTCTAAGTGCCGAAAGTAGAATAGAACTTCTTTTTCGCGAAAGCTAAAGAAGGTTATTCAAACTTTCTCTTAAACCGAATTTATTTGTGTTCTTTAGGCATCCGTAACTTAAGCCGTAATTTTCTCTTGATGTGAAAATCGAAAAACTCTTTTCAAGCGAGCAAGTTCCTAAGTAACTAAACAATCGCGCGCGCGCGCGAAAGAGAGAGAGATTCCATATTGATGCAGTGTTGAAATATTACAGCACAAAATGCTCAATGATAAATTGATAATTAACGGACCAAGTGTTTGAGTGATGAAAATTATATATATATATATATTTCTTATTTTTATCATAGGTTAGTCAACTGGGTAGAATTGTCACCACTCAGTTGGCCTGACTCAAAAATGAATCAAACTTACCTTGTGAACTGGGACAACTTGATGCAAGCTTAGGAAATCAAGCCGAAAGTTTCAAACAAGGTTGAATCAAGCAGACTAGTTTACAAGAATCAAGGTTGAAATAGCTTTGACAGTACCAGAAAGAAAAACATAATGTACTATTTAAATAAATAGAAACGTTGCCCTACACGGCAAACCGAGGCACACCAATGCGATGTTGTAGTCACGGAATCATACGCATTAGTTGGCTTTCCAACTTAATTTATCAGATCGCAAGAGATACCTGTAATAAAAGGGTGAGAGTTGGCGAAGATGAGCTTACGGCGAAAGACTCCTGGCACGTGATGGGACTTCATCGTACTAAGACCACAGCAGAAGTGCAAAGAAACAAATTTTAAATCAATTTCAGGTTTTACAAGCTTCGTTGCATAACTGCTTGTAGCAACAATCTTGAATTAGGTTAGTTATAAAAACGAAGCCACTTATCTGTTTGAACAGGTTGGTTTCATGCTTGTTTATAAAGTTTAACACAATATGAAGTTGCCGATCGGGTAGCCATGCGGTCTAAGGCGTTAGGCCAACGACTCGAAGATCCCGGGTTCGAATCCCAGCAGAGGCATGGATGTTTGTGATTGTAGATTTTAACTAGAACCTGACGGATAATCGTGACGAACTGAAGTCAAAAGTTGCTAGAATGATTCACACAAAATAAAGTTAAAATAAAATTTGAAGCTTGATAAACTAAAATTGACAATCTTGTTGCAAGCTGGTATACTATTTGGGTACACACCTAATCGTATTTTCTTTTTGTATGAAAGAACTCACGCTATAAAAAATGTACTACAAAATACTACAAACAAAGTGTTCAAATAACTACTTTTTTATGCACGGAACCCATTAAGTAAGCTTCCTTATAAAGTGAAGACAATTTTTATAACTACACAATACGGATTAACGTGTATGAAAATTGCTACTAATAGGTGCAGGAAGAACTTGTAACGAGAGATAGACTCAATAAAAGGCTATGGATTGAAGGTGCGTTAATTGCACTTCTTCATTCAAAAGTTTTTAGGTGTTTCTAATAACAACAGAGAAACACCATTAAAAACCAGTTCACTCCCGAATAATTCCAACACCTAGAAATTCACTCTCTCTCTCACTCACTCACTCACTCACACACACATACACACACACTCTCTCCCAACACATGGACTTCCAATCCCCCTTTCTATTTCGTGCCGTCGCACGAAGCATGTTTCGTGAAACATTAAATACTGCAGAAACAATTTTGAAGGTAGAGCTGCTACATTTCTCACGCTTTCGAGTCTTTGACTATTCAGGCGGAAACATAATATCTTTCTCTTCGTCTTGTTTCCTTTCATTTCTCTTATCTGTGTCCTTTCGTTTGTCTATTGCTTTCTTGTTTATCATTGTTCCCTTTTCGCAAGCGGTTAGGCATTTGCTTTTTCGCGCCGATTGGAATAAGCAAACATTAAAAAAATATTAGGTTTATATTTCCGTCACTAGATGTGATAGTAAATTCAAGTGATTATAGTCAACTGTATAGGCATACGAAGATTTATGTGTAAGACAGAAACATTATATATAATTAATACGTAATAGTAGGCACATTATAGACTTGTAATGCACATCCAAACGCATGCTAATTATTTCTGGTTACATTGCCCTATCGATATGAATTTGTATGCATTTGGATTTCATTTCCTCTGTTATTTCAAAACGAAATGGGCGTTTCTTAGCTATTTCAGAATTAGCCCAAATTAGAGTCACATATCTTTTTCTCTCACAATAATACATTTACAGCAAAACTGACATCAGAAAAGTATTTATCATAAAATTCTAGCCCAGAATGACATGTTACACGACCACCTTCCCATTTAAGAAAATCAATCTAAATTCAATATGGCGGACTTCAAGATGGCGGCCTTGATAAATATATCCTCCAATAGCTAGCGTCTTCCACCCTGTATCTATTACTGTGTATTTGCTTTCGATTTCTTAAAGCAATTAAAAAATATAAAGGTATTTCCACACTCTTCTATCACTCTCCAGAAACAAGAATCTGACATTTTTTTTATCATCGATACGCTCCCAAAGAAATTGCGCTTGAGTTACCAAAATTTGCATGTGCACATATTTTGACATTCTAAACATGACGGAAGAAAAAAAAATCATAAATTTTTTTTTCTGCTCCATCAGTATGTTTGCTTGTAAGTCAATTTCTCATCCTAGTCATTCTCAGCATTACGCAATGCTTTTAGTTCTAATATTTTGCTCTACAAAATTTTTGTCAGTGATAGAGCTCACAAACTCGCACTTACATTTCCTGCGTTTTAATATACAATATGTACTTCTTATCTTGGTCAGCTCGAACCCTTTTCTGTCAATTTCAACAGGTGTAACACCTTTTATCTCACATTATCTTTTTTTTCTGCAAGTAATTGTGTTATAGTTACCTCTATTTTCCTAACCGTGGACTGTAGTTCCAACCTGGATTTCACAAGCTCTTCATTTTTTGTCTTTCTTTCAAGTTTCTTCTTTTGATTTTACTGTTCTCTTAATTTTCGCTCCAATGATCTGGTTAATGGTCTCTCCAGGCAGAACTTTCTATTGGTACTCTACAGAATACCAGAAACTCCTGGCATCATGAGTAAACAAAATCTTTTAAATAGCCTGAACCTCCACTCACTAGAAATGAAAATAAAAAATGGCTGATCTTAATCTTTTATGGAAATTTTACAACCGAATCTCCCTCTTTTGTCTGAACTTCATTTACGCTTTTCTACAAGATGCAGTCCAAGTAACCACCTCTTTTCTATAGATCAGTCTAGGCTTTCTATTACTTAGCTATTGCTCATTCACAAGTTTCCAAGCTTTACGATGAGCTGCCAATGAATATTATCTATTCAGCAGAGAAGCTACATTTAATTTAGCTGTAAGACGCTTTTCATGTTAACAATAACTTTTGATTTCTGTTTAACTTTTGTTATTATTAAACACAAGTTATTTGTTGTTGTTCTGACGCTGTTATTACATTAAAACGTAAACTGGATATCTACCTGTATTTAGAATTTATTAAATAAATTAATTTGAAAAAAGCAGTCTCTTCGAGAGCAAGAACCAACTACCATTCAGAGAAACATTGGTATATTGTTTTCACTTTTTCGCAAAACTTTTTCTAACGAAGTAATATTTCGGAGTTGCTTAAAATTACAAAACTGCTGAGTCCACAAATTCCAAACATACTGGTTATAGACCACTTATGATTCTGAACTCTCTACGTAGTGTAGATCGTATTTCTCTCTTTGTGTGTGGATGCTAGTCACACGATTCTTTCTCTCCTCACACACTTTCCTCCTTTAGCTTCGATCTTCTTCTGATCCAAAGCTAACAGATCACAGTCACGAACTGATATATGATAGTGTTTATGTCTGTGTGTGTGATTAAGGTCAAATCCTGACACAGAATGGGCAGATATTTGTTTTTGGAACTTCTTTTTCGATTTGCTTAAGAATAGCGTTTGAATCAACAATAAAGCAAAACTCGAGAGACAAAAATTCCCTGTATTGAAAGGGATATCTGAAGTTTTCTAACTTTTCTCCTTGTATTTGGAAGACACATGTGGGCCTTTTTGACAGATTAACTGTATGAGAAAAAATATATTTACAACAATAAAATATACGATTCTTCAGGTTCCTGTAAACATTGCAACGTTACAAAGAAATAATTGAATCCACTTATTTGTCAAATTGATTTTTACTGTATAAACTTACAGCTGAAAGAAACCGAAAAAACCTTAATGTAAGTGTGACAGGCGTCCATGTAAGATTATATATACTGTAACCACATACACCTATTTTAATGCTGTTCGTAAGGGACGGGCTTGATCGTCTTATTTAGAATATGTTCATAAACGTTTTTGCTTATATGTTGTCACCGTTTAGATGTCATCATTGTGCATAGCTTGCAGGTGATAGCTTCTCAAGTGGGTAGCTTGAGAAATTATCACAAGTAAGAGTAGCTTGATTTTGTGTTTTTTTGTTTCCAATAAGAATAAGTGCCAGTAATAGAGGCACTGACATCTCCAGACAAACATAGAAACGATATTTACAAGTCTCAAAACTTAGTGTGGCTACATGCGTAAACATGATACGTTACGTTTACACACACACACACACATACGCGCATATAT
>JAGDQP010000902.1:58285-76054 GCA_022664845.1 Lepisma saccharinum | reverse complement strand
CACCAGCAAACGTGTTCGCCATGGACAGGAACAGATGGTAATCACTCGGTGCCAGGTCCGGACTATAAGGTGGATGCATAAGAACCTCCCAACCAAGTTCCCAGAGCTTCTGGCGAGTCACTATCGATGTGTGTGGCCTGGCGTTTTCCTGGTGGAACACAATGCCTCTCCTATTGGCCAAAGCTGGGCGTTTCTGGGCGATTGCTGCCTTCAGACGGTCCAATTGTTGACAGTATAGTTCCGAGTTAAGGGTTTGGCCGTAGGGGAGCAGCTCATAATAGATAATTCCCTGCCAATCCCACCAAACACACAGCAAAACCTTCCTGGCCGTCAATCCTGGCTTGGGCACCGTTTGCGCCGGCGCACCGCTCTTCGACCACGACGTTTTCGCGTGACGTTGTCGTAAGTGATCCACTTTTCATCACCAGTCACCAACCGCTTCAGAAATGTGTCGCTTTTGTTGCGATTCAGCAGCGATTCGCAGATGGAAATTCGGTCCATGAGGTTTTTTTGTGTTAACTCGTGTATCACCCATACATCAAGCTTCTTTGTGTATCCAGCCTTATGCAAATGGTTCCACACGGTTTTTTGTGCAATGTTTAGCTCTTGGGCAATCGACACAGTGCTTACATGACGGTCGGACGCGACAATGTCCATGGTTTTATCGACATTTTCGACACTTGGCCTTCCAGTGCGAGGTACATCTTTGACGTCAAAATTACTGGAACGGAATCGACGAAACCAAAATTGCGCGTGATTGGCTGTTACAGTATCAGGACCATAAACACTATTCACATTTGCAGCCACCTGGCTTGCGTTTTCGCCTTTATCGAAGAAAAACTGTAAAATATAGCGTATTTTCTCTTTGCTAGTGTCCATTTTGACGTGCGCTCACACAACACTGAGTCAACTCATCACAACTATTTGAACAGTGTTTGTAGTACGCAATCTCATCGTTTGAACGCCATCTCGTTGAACCCGATCGGACTTATACAACGCGAGCTACAGATCACTGAAGCCATGTATTGGCAAAATAATGGATTACTTTTTACTACACCAGATATATATATATATATATATATATATATACCTTCTCTAAATCATGTCTTTCGTGCTAACCATGAAGCTTTATGGAAACTGACTGAACCCCATCGGGCGCCATATATAACTTTGTTGAGATTTTTGTGTAGAGAGTATACAGAGATAAAGACGTCTTTCTATAAGGTTACAATAGTCCTTCCTTTTCATATATCTTTTCGAGAACTTTAAGTAATATAAACAAGACGTGCCACGAGCTTCTCATATCTTTGAGTTTTCAATATTTCATGCGCTTAATTATTCAGAATGAAATTTTAAAACATTTCCTGTACACATTTATTCAGAGTATGTACTGATATTCTTTAATCATTCATTTCCATATTGAAACTGTCTATATTGGTCTGAGACCAAGATTGGGAAAAGTCTATCTAAAAGAAAATTAGTAGAGACTTTTCTAAAAATTAATTTAATAAAAATAGAAAAGCAGAAATAATTTACAGAAGAGATCGATGATGTATTGGGAAGGTTTAGAATGTCTGTTTAAAGTTCTTTCAGGATATCTCTTGAAGGATGTTTTCTCACATACATCACTGTTGCTTACCAGCTGAATCCTGGATAGTAAAGTTCGTCTAAAAATGTTGCGTCTACCTTGTTCGCACAAGTCTAGCTTCCAGAGAGAACGCTGTTTAGTCTCACTTCGTTGAAGAACCCTAGCCTCGGTCGCGAATTTCCGTTAACAGTTTTTTAAACATGTGGTTAGATATTTGATTGCATCAGGTTTTGTACTATTGCTGAGTTTTTCAAGTTATGTTCGATGTGCATTAATTTTGTTTGTAGTGGAGTTTATAAAATTTGTTAGAACTACGGAGGTTTTTGACACATGTACCAATATAATGTTTATCATCTTTGAAGGTATTACGATCTGTCTTGAAAAGATAGTTTCTTTTTTAGTTACACTATATAATGAGAAAAATGACGAATTTGTTACAATATTTGCTGCTCATTTGATTAAATTAATAAAAGCAGTAAACAAGGAGGCTTACTCCTTTAGGGGACCGTTAAAAATAACAAGATTAGTATTAACCGCAGTATCACACAACCATTGAAAAAACGTGGATTAAGCGTTAGTACCGAAACGTTATTTTAACGTTGGGTAACCAGAATGCCCGTCTGTTCAATGACTTATTCGATGTTCAATAACGCTTAACAAACAGGTTGAATTCAGGGTTTAGAATAAACGTAGTATTCATCGTCAAGAAGTTGACGAAGAAACGTTTTATCGAAACATTTTTTAACGTTGTTTACGCCCACCTGTTCAACCTTTATTAGTTGCTGGTTGCTGTCTATTGGTACACATATTTAGTTGAGCTTTGTCTGTTGCTTTCATGATGATAAATTAACTTGTTTGTAATTTTTCCTACTGTCTGCAGTAGGGTTCGAATCTGGAAATTTCCACACTCGTCGTTTGTAGCTTGTTACTCTATACACTGTGCTATGGAGCCATCTTCGAATGAATATATTTTTACTATTCCTTTCACGTTACGAGGACTGTATCTGAAGTAAAGACATGGGTGTAGGCAATCGCCTTTTTTCACGAAGCCTTCCGTAAACGTCTGCAAGCACATTTAGCGGCATGCGCTGCAATACAGAAGTAGCCGCTATTAATTAATTAGTTGGGATACAAAAAAATAATACAGGTTTTGAACTAATCTTATAGAAAGGATATAAATATATTTTTAAAAAAAATGAAAGCTCAAGCAACCAAGTTCGATGATTTCACATGGATTTACCCAAATTACGGTTGCATTTTTGACTAGTGTTTATACTACCTTAGAAGCAAATACACAACATTTTTACCTTTTCTTATCATTGGCAACAATATTATCAAGTAATATACTAAAGCTCATTTCGTTGCGTACTACCCCAAATTAGGAACTGGGGGTCAAAGTTATCAAAAACGTTTGCATACGTTTTGCACGGTTTTGGATTTTTTGAACAATTATGTGCGAATGAGGTTGAAACAAATTACATATTTAGAAAGGCCATTACAACAGCTTTAATTTGACACCTAATTCAACCTCGCACCTCTAATATTTACAGATATATAAATTATTTTCGGTCTCCACTCGAGGCAAAGTAGCAAATCATCCGAGATGGCGACTAACCCGTAAGTTTTGAACACCTGTAAAACCGAAACTATACAATTTAAAAATTTAATCTTTGGCGAATCTCAGTTCCTCAATCGGCCCAATCACACTGTCAAATTTCATCAAAATCAAATAGGTAGTGGCAACACCTTTTGGTCGTTTTGACATTTAATGACCCTAATCTAAAACAACAATGAAATAAAATAAATATTTTGTAAATTTTAATTCAAATTTTGATTAATTAATCGTTGTAACAAATTTTATGTATGAAAATACGTAAGGTATTATTGATAATTTATACTACTAATAGTAACAGTATTTAGTTGTAGCATCAGTAGGAGTAATAGTTGTAATATTTGTTGTTGTAGTAGATGTTGCAGTAGTAGTTGTTGTGGTGCTAGTAGTATTTGTTGTTGTTGTTGTAGCAGTAATTGTAGTAGCATTAGTAGTTACAGTAGTTGTAATAATAGTTGTATATGTAGTAATAGTATAATTATAACTATTAGTGCTGCCACCAACAGGCGGGTACTTTATCTAGTAGTTAATATAGGAAAATGAGATATTTGGATATTTCAGAGTTCAAAATAATTAAAAATATGATTCTTACAACCTGTACATTACCTTACTGTGTCGTCAGTGTGATTGATAAACAGACGTACGGTGGAAAAATGGAAAGATCTTAGTGACTGTAACCAAAGCCAGATGAGAGACAGTTGAACTGGGACCAGGGTTTCAACTTCGGCTGGCCTCGTTCAATTGTCGTGTCAAAGTTCTACCAAGAGTGGAGGAACTGTGAGATAACATCAACCATCAGTTCACGAATTTACCAGCCCAAAGCGGGTGGATATAAACGCTAAAAGCATCGGATAACACGGAAAGCTACGTGACAACCGACGCACAGAGATGAACATCGTTCACTGTTAATTTTTTTAGGAAAGGGCCTTGATATATTCAGATAAATGTTAGTACTTGCATCAATCTTAGGAAAACGCTGAGAGGCTTCTGTTGTGGTATAGTAAATTCTCAATTGTCAGTTTGTGTGTTATTTGTACATGCGCAGAAATAGAAGCAGTTTCTTATCGTAACCAAACATGCGGTTCTGATCAAGTATTTGCTGACGCCATTTTAATCACGCACTTTGCCAGATATGGGATATATTCTCAGTGAATGGGAATTTCGAATCCGACTTCGTACAACGTATTTCTGACCTCTTTTATACAATGCTTTGTCAATGGCCGTTTAGTCCAGTCTGTAAGATGCTGAACTTTTAACTGACCAACCCGTATTCAAATATCCTTGAGGCTTCTATTTTTTGTTTTGCCCCCGATTGTTTCAGCAAATTGAGGTACTGGAAGATAGTTGACGACCTTTATATAGAAATCTTTATTTTATTTGGGAAATTTTAATAATTATTGACTTCGGACTGTCTCGAGTAAAACATGAAGTGTTTTTGAAATCACTGCTTCAGAATGTAAATCTACAACTTCCTGGATGAAGGCCCAGTGCAGCGCTACTGCAAACGAGGCCCTGGTCCACTCAATTACTTGTATCCCATGATCCGGACTGCTTACTCACAGTGGAGTGGTTCAGCAGGCTAATGCATCATGATATCGCCCCCAGGTAAGCGATTGGCTAGAAGCATGTGACGTTTAACCCTTCGCTGTGACCCAACTTAGTTGTTCCCAATCTTTCCCAACCTATCGATGCCTTTTGAGAAATCCAGACAAAAATGATCCCCTGATACTTCGTGAGAGTGTTTAGAGTAATACTGATGGGTAGAGCAAGATTTTGAAGGTGGCCGTTTTCACTTAATTAAGCGTACTGTCGTGACGCGCTTAAAGACAATTTTTGTCAGTTAAAATAAATGTTCTGGTCAAGTTTCTTTAGGTTATGTTTCATCGCTTTGGTTTTTATATTATCGATGGGGTTAGTGATGATCATTATATGGTGTGAAGTTGGTTTTGTCTCGATGCTTTTATTTCTTAGTTATTCCCGGTCAGAAGCTGGTCTGTTGAACCATACAAATTGTAATGTAAATTGAATCTGCTTTGGTGCAGTTACTTTAAAAAAAAAAAACACAATACTTTGTCTAAAAATGGTCGAAAGCGCACACCAAACACGACGAGAGCTTGACATGCGCAGTTACTTCAAAAAACGTGAGACTGCTTCACAAGTATACACAGTAGTACTTGATTTACACCAAATATTAAGTATCATTTTGAGAAAAGTAATTAAATTTTATAGAAAACGATAAAAATATAAGTATTTATCACAACTACATCAATTAAAGGATCCTTAAGTAAAAGCATTTAATTCCTCTTATACGCTATAGTACAAGTGAATAATTTGTGATTACTTTTGAGAAAAGTGTGTACCGTATTATTACCACGAAACTCAGAACAGTCAGGGTAACGAGTTCTCGTACATGATACGAAAAGCAAAACTATTTTAGTTAATGAAACCTAAAAGTACGCATGACAAATCGAAATTAAGTGTGTTACTTATTTTTAGTATAAAATTGTTTTCATTTCAATGTTGTAAGGTACCTTGGAATAGGATGTTTGCTTTAGATCTTTATATAATGTTTGCTCTTACCATTTTCTCTGTATTCCATAAGTCTCTGGTTAAACTGGAATTTGTACTTGGAATGCCTAGGAAATCCAATACCATAGCCTGTCATCGCAAACCATGATCCAACAGTGAGCAAGACACAATCAGAATCTTGTCCTACTAGATACTCCAGTACCGTTGCGTCGTATATGAAAGCGTCCAATTCACTGAAAATAGATTAACACAATAATTTTAATTTATAATTAGTGAAGTATATAATATATCGATGGTACTTTGCAGATACTAATCTCGTATATAAAATACATTAGAGATACGAGGTAGCTGCAAAGTACCATCGACATTATAACTATAGAAGTAGTAAAGTACAAATATGAAGTTATGGTAAACAATTACAATATTCTTCTCCTTCAGAGGACGATAAAAACAATTTTGTCTTTTGTGCTGTTTACTAAATAGATATGTGCTAATAAAAATAGAAGCACGTTGAGTAAAAACAAGGACTGGTATTTCGCAGACAATTTATTTCACATTATAAATTTATAAAGGACGTTTCTGAAAAAAGAATCAAAAGTCTGGAACTGCAACAACACTACGATCATTACACTGTACATAGTCACCACTAGTGTTGATAATCGTCTCCCATCGCTGAAGAAGATTGTAGTTCCTATTGCAATAGAACTCTTAATAGGCGCGAAACCAAGAACCCGTCCAGGTACATCAACCACATCTCCAAGCAGTTCTTTTGAGCAATGAAGTTGAAGAGAGACTGGAACAAATCAACATCAGATAAGGCAATGTATAGTGATTATGGTGCATGACAGAGAATATCTCAACGAAACGTATGCATTTTCTGTTGCCTTCTTATCGTAATGTTCAGTAAAAGTTGCTGTTGATTTATTTTTATATCTTATAGGCATACTCGATAGTCCCGAGATGGGTTTTTATTGTCGTATAAAAAGTGATCATCTCTGCTGGTAGCTCACACAAAGTTTCATCTGACATGTTCTTTAATAAGTCCTCCACATTGTCAACATTGGAGGACTGACTACTTCTGCACTCATCTGACAGGTCACAATATGCGTTGGCGGATTTGCTGTACCACTCATAGCACGTGCTCTGTCCAAATACAAATGTTAATAACAGCTTTTTGTGACTTCCTTAATAGTCTACCTAGTTCACTAATTTGACCTATTCCAATATTCATAGGGCATTGTCGCCGTTACACCTTCTGTGGAAAGTTTCTTGTCATTCTACTGTCGTGTGAGTTAAGGCGCTGGGGTGCCGTCAACGAACTAGCAGTTTCGAATGAATCATTATAAAAAGTTTGCATTCGTCCGAAGCCAACAGTTACTATGACACATACTATCAAGTAAAATCATACATACTTTTTCAAATTGTTGAACGTAGGTTGTATTATTGCAAGTAATTGTTATGGGTCTAGATAATTATATAAATTAAGGGTAGCCAAATAATCCAGATATCGGATATCCGGATAAAACGTTATCCGGTATCCTTTCAAGAAAAGTCGGATAATCCGGACGACGAATAATATCAGAGTCATGATATCATCCGAATAATGGCTAAATCCGTATAAAAGATATATTCCAGATTATGTGTACACTACGGATTGTCGATCATGCATAAAATCCAGATAATGGTTAAAGATTAGAATCCAGATAAGTAATAAAGTGTAGACTACGTGTAAAATCCGGATAGTAGTCGAAGTTCGTGGATAACGTAAGCAGATTTTACTGAATAAATGTATTCTGGCAATTCAGGTAGAGAACGGACGATAGGGTGCGATATCATCTAGTTAGGCGAGATCAGCTACGCCTAGACAATGAGGAAGAACTTCTTTTCTTTAGCTACTCGCTTTAAAGGAACTATTTAGGATGGGATCATGCTTCCTTGTAATCTATGGATGTGCTTCGTTAACTGGTAAAGACAAGGTGGATCGGGACACGACTTAGCTACAAGTCCCGTTCTTAAAACGTTATTTTCATTTAAAGTACTGGTAATCTATAATCGGTTACCCTTACCCAGTGGCATTCGCGAAATTGTCATGCATATGGGCATAACATTCATCATAATCATCTTTGCTATGAAGTATTAAAGATTGAGATGGTCTAAGGAAGATTACAAATATTTCAACTTTATTCCGTTATCCGTTGTTAATATTCAATAGCCAATAACTTCCTTGAGGTCATTACGATCTTTCATCATTTGCTAGGTATGATTATTTTTATGATGGTGATGATAGCACAAGGTTCGTCGACCTCTCGCCTTAGAACCATAAATGACTTCGGTTTAGCGTAATGATGATGAAGCGTACCACTTGGCCTGGGAAAATTTTCAGCATGGCCGAAAGCAGGGCAGAAAACTACATGTCTCCGAAAATTCGAATAACATCCGGTTGAATAATTTTCCGGATAATTTTGACATGTTCGATCGTTCTGTGGTTATCTCCATGTTCAGTTTTTCGATATCACCTGGTTCTCTTATTTCAATATCCATTACATCGTTATTCGATTTTCGATTCTTCAGATATCAATTAGCTAGGTTATCAAGATATTTGTTTGGTCGATTATCTGGATAATCTGATTCGAGTAATGAAATCATTCGTACAATAATTCGAATAATATCTGGATATTTTTCACAGTTCTAGTATCGATAATGAGCTCAAAATCGGATGACTATTATGCGGATATTAAAATAAGAGAATATTACACTACATCCAGATTTTACGCGTCATCCGGATTTCGATATTATAGATCATCCGGTTATTATCCATTATCCAAATATTATCCTTTAACCAGATTTTATCTGTTATCCGGATTTATTCCATTAGCCGGATACCTGTGATCTGGCTATTATCCGCCATCCAAATGTCCGTCATCCGATTTTATCTACGTTATCCAGATATATTAAATTCGGATGAATAGGCATCCGGCAGTTTCGAAACAAGAGTCACACAAATGCAGCACACCATTGTCACAAATTACGTACAGCTGTATTATTTCCGCAGTTAATGATTGAATACACACAATGCATTTTTACGAGGAAATTGTAGTCCATTAAAAATAGCAATTAACCTAGAACAAACTTCAACAGTATTACTGACAGAGGTTTCTATATGAACAATGAGTACTAGAAACGACGGAACAAAGTCTAGCACTGTAACTCAATTCATAACTCCAACATGGCGGAAATCAACAAAATTGTGGATATTGCCCTGCTATGTATGTACGTATGTACGTTTGTTATCTCGTAAAGCCTAAACTACTTGAACGATTTTAACAAATGAGGTGTCGTTGGATTAGTCTTAATTCAGAATGTGTCCTAGGCTCTATGCAGTCATGCAATAATAAACGCAACATGGCGCAAATCAACAAAATGGCGGATTTTCATCTCTTATGTATGTATGTAAGCTTGTTACCTCGTAAAGCCTGAATTATTTGAGCGATATGAGTAAATGAGGTGTCGTTCGATTCATCTTGATTGAAACTGTATTCTAGGTTATACGAAGTCTTGAAATAATACATCCAACATGACAAATTTTAATATCAGAAGAATTGCGGATAGTGGTTTCTAGATGAAAAATATGTACCGAAAACGATGGAGCAAGGTCTGCCACTGTATCTCTTTGGCAGATATGTAATTAAATAATGCCTTATTTTAATTTATTTTATATCTGATTTTTTCCTTTCTCTGTACATTGAAGTTAATAATAGCTCACAAATTACCTGGTTAATAATGAAAACAACAAAAAGAATAAGACAGTACTTATATTACTACGTGCAAAAAACCGCGCACCTGCTCATTTCCACTTCTATTTATTTGAAATATACGCTAACTCCACAATTGTATATTCTTTGTATATTTCTTGGTTTGCCAGCTAGCTCAGATGTCGAACATGGACTCTTTACTATAATGATCTCGGGGTATTACTCTTTAGTTCTTCCGGATGACGTCATATACTTTATTAAGATGCCTACTTGTAGGGAACCCAGGCTTTCGCACATGGGTGAGGCGAAACTTAATATTACTATATAGATCTTGGCCTAGTGTAGAAATGCTACACTAGCAAAACCAGTAATTGTTTGCCGTAGAAATAAAATATAGGTAATGAGAAGACGTATTTATTGCATTTCAGTGGAATACTAAAATGATTTTTTTTGAGTAAGTTCTCTGTGAGTTTCTTACATGTCTTTACCCTGCAAACAACTTAATCACACACTATTTACAATCTACTTCTTCACTGAAAAGAGTGACAACATACTTTAAGTGATAAGTTGGGTAGACCAATTATTTACCAGGTTTGTTTCTATTAACATTTTCCATTCATGAAATAATGTTTCCTAATTCAAAGTTGTTCATAATTTTATAATGCATTTTTGTCTGCCATCTATTTATCAACATTTACATTTAACCATAGCTACATTCGCAAACAACAGACTGCTTCGCCTTTGTTGTGCAACTTTCATATGCATTACGAACGTGTATAAACGTGGAATTAAGCCTTCATTCATTAAGTAACACACATTAATTAACAATATAATTGCTTACATAATTACAGGTAATATCCAAAATAAGTCGTCTAATAGTTTGTACAATATTATGTAGCCGATGTGCATAGAATGGCATTACTGTAGTAGATGTGCATTATGTGGCTTTAGTGCACAGGGTAATTATTTCGTTTACCTACCAACAAATTAACTTCTGTTTGATAGTAACAGCTTATATATTGATCTAACCAAACCAAACCTAATTTAACCTACACTTCCATTTAAGCTAACTGCGCGTAACAAACTCAATTGAGGCTAACCTAACGTAAGCTAACCTAACAGAACTAAGCCAAGCTAAGCATAGCTATGGCTTGCTGTATCATATTCTCATGCGCTCCTCTACGCAGTTGCCAGATCATGTCTCAGGCTAAGTCACTTTGAATCTCTGCACTACATTACAAACGAATTTATGGGTCTTGCTCCCAAATAATAATTTATTTCAGTGTACAATTTCTTGATCGCTATGCACAAATGGGTAAATCTTTGCGCTGTTTACAAATTTAACTCAAGATGTAAGCATATTTGATCGCATTTATTATTAAATTGATTTAGTATTTCATCAGTTCATATAGCCTAGGACACATTATGGATAAAGATAAATCCAACGGCTCCTTATTTGTTAAAATCGTTAAAGTAGTTTAGGATTTACGAGGTAACAAACTTATATACATACATAGCATGTGAAAATACGCCATATTGTTGATTTCCGCCATGTTGTGTTTATTATTGCATGACTACACAGAGCCTAGGACACAGTATGGATAAAGGCAAATCCAACAACACATTTAAAAAAAATCGCTCAAGTAGTTTAGGTTCTACGAGGTAACAAACTTACACAAATACATAGATACCAGGTGTATGCATAAGTAGTTTCCAGTTTAACTAAGAGATGGCGCCAGCGAAAAGTGTGCAACGTATTAATTTGACACATAGGTCAGTTTGTTCGTCTGACATTAAATTACAAACACACACAAGTTGAGTCCGCCAACAACTAGCGTCTTTGTGTTATCGTTCAGTGATCATGTCGAATTTTGTACCTGAAAAAGAACATTTGCGGCACGCATTGCTTTTCTTATTTAATCGAAAGAAAAAGGCTGTTGAAAGTCATCGTTTGCTGGTAGAAACATATGGTGAACACGCTCTATCGATTAGAACATGTGAGACATGGTTTCGACAATTTAAAAGTGGTGATTTAAATGTGAAAGACAGTGCGCGCTCTGGTAGACCACGAAAGTGCGAAAACGAGCAATTGCAGGCGTTATTGGAGGATAACCAAACTCAAACTCAACAGCAATTGGCAAAAGCATTAAATGTGTCACAGGAAACAATCAGCAGACGTTTACGAGTAACGGGGAAGATCAATAAACTGGGTAAATGGGTCCCACACGATTTGAATGAACGTCAAATGGAAAATCGCAAAGTCACTTGTGAAATGCTGATTCAACGCCACGAAAGAAAATCCTTTTTGTATCGAATTGTGACGGGTGATGAAAAATGGATTTATTTTGAAAACCCGAAGCGGAAAAAATCGTGGCTTTCAGCTGGCGAAGCCGGTCCTTCCACACCAAGGCAAAATCGCTTCGACAAGAAGACCATTCTTTGTGTCTGGTGGGAGCAGAGCGGTATTGTGTATTATGAACTCTTGAAGCCCGGCGAAACCGTTAATGCACAACGCTATCACCAGCAAATGATTAATTTAAATCACGCATTGATCGAAAGACGACCGGAATGGGCCCGAAGACATGGCAACGTGATTGTGTTACACGACAATACGCCGTCTCACACAGCAAAACTAGTGAAAGGCATCTTGAAATCGCTTGGATGGGACATCCTTCCGCACCCGCCGTACTCCTCAGACCAGGCGCCATCTGACTATCACCTCTTCGCATCAATAGGGCACGCGCTCGCAGAGCAGCACTTCAGCAATTTCGAAGACGTTGGAAAATGGCTTGACGAATGGTTTGCCGCAAAAGACAAGCAGTTTTTCTGGCATGGTATTCATACACTACCTGAAAGATGGGCGAAATGTGTAGAAGCCGATGGCCAATATTTTGAATAAAACAAAATTAATTTCCCTTGAAAATTACGTGTTTTCTTTACCACAAAAACCGGCAAAAACTTATGCATACACCTGGTAGCCTGTGAAAATTTCTTCTATGTTGTTAATTTTTACCATGTTGTGTTTATTATTTCATAATTGCATACAGTCTAGGGCACATTCTAAATCAAGGCGAATCCAATCACACCTCATTTGCTAAAATCATTGAAGTAGTTTAGGCTTTACGAAGTAACAAATTTACAGACATACATAAAAAGCTGTGAAAATCCGCCATTTTGTTAATTTCCGCCATATTGAAATAATGAATAAAATTACAGTAGTAGACTTTGTGCCATCGTCTTCAGCACATATATTTCACCTATAAACCATTGTCAGAAGTTCTGTTGAAAGTTTGTTCTAGGTTCACTTAAAAATTGAGCTAACTGGACTGGACTATTGTCTCTGGTAGAAATTGCCAACCCACAGGAAACTTGAACAGTGTATTGCTGATGTATTCAAATGAACACTCCTATAGTATTACGTTTCGGAATTAAGTATAACACGATTTACTGGACTTAAAAATTCGGGAAATTTTGTTTTAAACGCTTGCGTGGTAGGCACCTTGCATATGGGCGGAAGGTAAGCATTTCCCGTTTACTTTTAAATGAAAGATTGCGTTGAAGATAATTTGCATGTTAAATAAACTTTAATAATCAAGTTGGCGTATTTTCTAATTGCACTGATCCCTGTGTAATGCGAATAAATTATAAATACAGGATGACTTAATAGAAACATCCCATTCCCTCTATTTCGTAACCGAGTGATTTCCAGGAAGAATCCTACACACATCACATTTAGTTTCAAGCAAAATGTCCATTGTAGGAAAGCATTGCATGCTACACCATTTCTTGTGGTCTGGTGGCAAAAACCGAAATTCTCTTAAGTAACAACATGGGTCAAGTGATATTTAATATGACTGGTCTTTTGATTCTATTTACAAAAATAAGTGATGTTTTACTAATTCTTTGAAGGCTTTGCCAGAACTTCCTTGTGGATATCTCAAATACGATATGTCGTATTATAAATTGAAACTTTGTAGGTGAGATAATATGAATATTTTACACTAACGTTGTCTAATGGCTAAATAAGTTATATAAATAAATACAAACGTGATCTAATGGCAAAATATTCCATATCGTGGTCAAGACAAAGATCTCAAAATGTTTTTGACCTTTTGTTAAGAAATATAACTGAATTCTTTATGACAAATATTTTTTTTCTGCATAAAAAGAACTCCTGAAAGGCTTGTTAGCTGAGCGGGTTTAGATTTAAGGAAATAGAATGACTTGGAGCTAGATCACAGACTTTAATTCTCTGTTATAGGCTACACCGACACTTTTGGCGCCACGTCTGAGGCATGGCACCCATTGGCGATCATTTTCCGTCAGAAGTGCTGCAAAGCTAGCGGCCAGGACTTTAGTTAAAGTACATTCTCGACAATCATCTGGTGAAGTTGATAGAAACCCTGGGAAACGTCAGTCGCAATGGTCGGCAGCTGGGTTCGAACCCGCGTGTTCCCCTTCCCAACGTGCACGCGGAATGGCAAGCCATGTCGATCTAAAATCCGCGACAATACCGATTTATCTATAGGACTTCGGTGCTGTTAGATCACACAGAATAAGACAAAATGTTTAAATTTGTGTCATTGATGTTTTCAGGAGTTCTTTTCTACTTTAGATGGCGATCGGCCTGAGCCCAAAATTGCCTAAAAGCCTTAAAAATTAAATTTTAAAAAAATATGGCGTTGGTTGGAGTGCTCATAGCGTGAAGTATTATCTCACCTACCAAGTTTCAGTTTAACACGCAGTTTCTCGCAGTCTTCAAAGAAACGAGTAAGCGATCAAATCTTTTTGTTTCTTGGTGAATAGAATCGAGAGAAAATTAATGTAATGTGTCAGTTGACCTACCTTGTAATTTAAGAAAATTTCACTTTTTGCCATTAGACAACAAGAAATGGGACAGCATAGAATAGTAAATTTCAGAGCTATAGAGCTTCCCATTATCAGTGTTGGAAATAAAATCTCAATACGAATTACACACGTTATCTGTGATGGATATGGTAATCTTATTACGAACGACAGATTTCTTCTCAGCAGAAAGTAATTCATTCATTGAAAACCAGCTCATGAATGCACCAATTAGTGTTTGCAACAGACGAACAACTAGACTCTAACTTTAATAATAATAATAATACTGTAGGTTAGATCGAGACTTAAGTATTATAAGTAAAACAAAAGGAAAAATTACATTGTTATTTAAAATGTGGTGGTGATATAAAACACTGCTTTCACTAGAAGGAGCCTCTGGACGGAGGTGGTTAAGACCTCAACTAAAAATTCAGAAAAATTCAGAATTTTATAAAGAAAAACTTTGAAATTTTCAATACTTTCCACGTGACTAATATACTGGCTGCATTTCTGAATTATTACGAAAAAAATAATTTATTTAATAATCGGTTTGCCTTGTATTTAGGATCACACCTGCTCTATTGGATTTAAAAATACGATGATAAGCCATGAAGTCCGGTATCCGACATCATACTAAGACACGTTAAGAGAGTTCCGAATAAAAACCGCATAAGTGGTTTTACCTAGCTTGTCCTCAGCACCACTAACATAAAACTGGAGATAACAATTTAGGAACGTTTCTGATCTATGGTAAACAAATCCAATTCAGCGAGGCTCAAAATGGTTTTAGGTAGATCTACCCTTTACTTTTATATTTAATTCGAAATAACATGGATATGGACGAAGCCCGTTTTAATATGCGTTGCTTGAGTTTTGAGTTGGTAGAGCAGTTTGATAAAAGCTAATATAATTATTAGTAAATGAGAGTGGTAGGACAGAATGACGCAATTATTCTTATTACATATTCTGTTTCGTACAATCGAATTTATGGCTAATTTTTGTTTATGTTTTTAATTTCGAACATTTACATTGAATGTTTTCTGTGTTCCAATGGTATTTAGTTTTGTAGCTTATCAAGATGGAGACAAAAATGATCAAATCACATGATTAGGTCATTAAAAGTCGATATACACACAAATAATGGAGATACGTCGTCACAAATGGCGTCGTATCTATGCAAACAATGAAGCAAGATGTTTTGGTTTAGGAAATTAGAATCTAAGTTGTATCCTTAAGCTCAGTTTCTGGTTGAAGAATGCAGCTTTGGAACGTATGCTTATTTATTGCTTAATTTTAATTCCTCGATAACTATATTCCTATGAGAAAAACGTTTTTATGTCTCACTTCTTAATGTGCTAAGTCCTCATTCCTAAATACTTGTAGTTGAGTATAAGGTTAATTGTGATTCGCTAAAATGACACGTCCTGCGTCAGTACTTGTAAAGATGTTTCATGATTTTAAAAGGATACTTCAGAAATTGGTCGCATCAACCCATTATTTAAAACTAATTCAATGGAAATTTATTCTCGTTTCTATTCGAGGGGTTAACCCTTTAGTTTATGATAAGAATTTTTAAATACTCTCTATGTATGTGTCCGGGTCCCATGACCAGGTTACAATTATTTATAACTTTTTAGACTTTTTCAATGGTGAAGAGAAAATTTCATGTTTAATTTCTTTGATATCAGTAATAATTCACCGCCACTGGTGATGCTTCAATATGAATGTATTTGAATTCCATTACAACTAAAATGACACAGAAATGAAAATATATTTAAATGCTCGAGCGAGGGTATCAAAGAATCCGGTGGCAATACAAGGAGTTAGTTACCCACTCTAAATTGTCCGTTTCATACTTAGCATGTCATCTCCATGTGATAAATGACGATTGATGAGCAAATATTATTAACAGCAGCTAACGTACAGTAATGTCAATCAGGACGCTTTAGTACACTTATGTCATTAAGTCTGGTTTAGGATCAATAGAAATACAATATTTTGACTTTAAATCTGGTATTAGAGAATACATCCGTTAAAATTACAATCGAGTTTCTTTCCAAGTAGAAATAAATTTGTACTGCAGTTGTTGCGTCCCGTACGTTGTTTTCGTTCCTTCGTTATTATGTTAAATGAGCTTGTTGGTAGGAGAAGAAAGTACCATATAAAAGTGACGACTTTCACCAAGACTAAACGAGAACTATATATCTTGTTTCCTCTCCTACTTTCTCTTAATATTTGCACCACTTCAGGCAAACGCTAAGATTAAGTCGCAAGGTGGTAACCTAAAGTTTCATCATCTCTTTCTCTTGTACGCTCTGCCTGTCTTTTGTACCTCTTAAAAATATTCAACAGATCCTTCGAGAAACTACCTGAACGTTGATAAAGTTAGCATAGAAGTTTGAAAACATCTCTTTCACTCTTGAATGAGAGAGAAGAAAGCAAACTGCATTGTTCCTCATTACAAAAGACAAGTAACTTAATTCACTCTCTTATCACATTGTTCTCGTTACGAGCTTTTCATAGAGCAGTACTCTTGTTCGGTTAAAAGAAAAAAAAACGATAATTAGCTATGTTATGACAGAGTTGAAACAATGTTCTTCAAAGAGATTATATTCAAAGTACTGTTTAAAATTTAAACTTCTGTTTTTATAAGAAAATTTCCCCTGCGGTGATGTAATGTAAGGTCGAAAACAGAGAATATTCTCAAAGGAGATTTAAAACAACACTTTGAGGTTTATACACATTTTCTCTTCTTTTAAAACTAAAACCACTGATTGCAGCTGTCAGTTTGTTTTCGTTGACAATACTGTTTCTTGATGGTAAGGTTGTGTTTTTTTGAAACTCAGAAAATCACACAAAACTTGCGTAAAGAAGTTTGAGAAAGTTGCATTTACGTCATTTACAGTACCTTTGTTAATGGGTCTTTTTAAACGATATTCTTTCCCGCAAGACGTTAGTGGTTTCATTATCTCCGGACAAATATATGGACCATTGACCACTGTTGTAAAGCAACAAGTTTCTCCGACGTTTCAGCAACTAATATGACTTCATTGTCAAGAAATTTGATGTGATTAAGGATCTATATAGCGACAGCGTGCGTGATTAAAGCTGTATATGGCGATACCATGTGCGATTACAGTTTGTATTGCGATAGCGCGCGTGATAAAAAGCTGTATATACCGATAGTGTTCGTGATGTAAGCTGTGTATTGCGATAATGTACTTGATTAAAACTGTGTATACCGACAGCGTGCGTCATGAAAGCTGTATATTGGGATATCCAACACCGTGACAGTTATGCGTTATTTTGTACTTCACGGCTATGTTCTCCGGTGCTCAGCAAGAAGGTTCATTTACGCACTACGTAGCAGTTATTCGTGCTCAAGGGCGCCCATCTTGGGATTTTCAGAGGGGAACAAAGATAAAGCGACAGTTTTTCTACGA
>JAGDQP010000902.1:0-58275 GCA_022664845.1 Lepisma saccharinum | reverse complement strand
TGGGATTTTCAGAGGGGAACAAAGATAAAGCGACAGTTTTTCTACGATTTACTAAAAGTTATTAACAGGATAATCACGACAATATTTACTAAATTTACGGCCCAAAAACTAATATGTTATAAAATACATTAAACCTACCTTAAAGTATACTGAAAATTGATTGGGAATGCTTAAAAGAGTATAATAATAATGTTAACGACTTAGTTATTAAACTTTATGATATTATTTATAAAATATTTGTCAAATGTGTCGCCCGCAAAAGAAACTATGTCCCAAAGTATCCGTGCTGGTTTACTAAAGACATTGCTAAGAAACTCAAGGTTAAAACAATTTATCATATACAGTCTACATACAAAATTGAAAATTCAAAACCCTACTGTTAGGAATTAGTTAGATTGCGTAGGGAAGTCAAGAAAGGCATGAACATAGTCTATAAGGCCTTTCTATCGAATTCTGAAAGTAATAATAATGATCCAGATCAACGGTGGAAATTTATTAAAAACGAAACAAAACATCTTCCCCCAAATACACGAAAATTTAAAGGTCGGGATTTGTGTAACAATGAAGAAATAGCCAATACGTTTGCATAATATTTCCAATTAGTATTTGTATCCTCTTCTTAAACGTTCAGTAATTCTGATAGTAATTCTAGGGGTTACGAAGAAATTGGGATACTGTCTGTTGACCAAATATATTTGAATGAAATAGAAAAGGATATCAAGAATTTAAAATCCAAAACAACAGTTAGATCTCTGGTGGCATACCCTCCTATATAGTGAATGGATGTATTGATATATTTAAATATCCCCTATTGATTGCGTTCAGCTTCGCACTAAAAACGTGTATTTTCCATAATAAAAGGAAATCTTCTATAGTTTTTCCTATCCCTAAAACAAACGCAAGACGAGAAATTACCAACCACAGGTCTCTCTATAGCAATCTTACAGGTTTTTTAAAAATCTCTGAACAGATTGTATATCGACGAATTATTAATCATGTGAAGTCAGTTATCTCAACTAAACAATATGACATGTTTTCGACGATAACGAACCTTGCAATTGTTACAGAGTTTATTGAAAACTCGTTGGACGAAGGAAAGCAAGTCGATGTGATTTATATTGATTTTGAAAAGGCGTTTGATCGAGTAAATCACAATGTATTACTAGGTAAATTAAATCAATATCATATCTCCCCATCCTTGATTCTTGATTAGGTTCACGTACTCTTATCTAACTAATTGCAGACAGTATGTTATATTTAAGGAATACAAATCTGGATGAATATACAACACTGAGTCCCGCAAGGCTCGAATCTTAGACCGTTCTTATTTCTCCTGTTCATTGATGACCTACCGGAATTCTTACCGGATAATGAAAAGTGCTATTTGCGGATGATCTCAAATATATGATAAAATTCATTCCATGGAAGATGCCATAAAACCACAGCATAGGTTAGACAACTTTATTAACCGGTGCGCTATCAATCAACTTTAAGTCAATGAGAAATTTTATCATTCAGTAGAAATAATAACATTTATCGATTTAATTAATAAATTGGTAAGTATACATTAAGTAGGCCCGACGTAGTTGAGGGTCTTGGTGTCACGTTTGATATGAAATTAACGTTTAACAGCCACATAACAAATATTAGAAATGAAACTAGTAAAATTCTGGGATTTGTAATAAGGATGGGAAGAAAATTTAAGAACGTTTCTACATTAGAGAAAATGTACTATGCTTATATTCGTTAGAGCATTTCTGATCTGTTATTTCTTAGAAAAATAGTTCAAAATGGCTTAGACTGCACAGATTTAGTATCATTGTTACAGTTTCGTGTCCCATCACTAAAAACTCGCGTAACAACACACTGCAGAAATGCAAGCACAATATATTGATGAAGTCACCAATCTGGAAAATATGTACTACCTACAATGAAATTTGTAAAAGTTTCATCGAAATCATTTAAAAAATATTGTAATAAAAATATCTGTAAATGAGAATTTTAAATATTGACACTCTAATTGGGCTATAAAGCGTGTGTTGACTATAAATAAATAAAAGAAAAAGAAAATATAAACATTTTATTTTTGTTTTCTATCTTACATAATATAACTTTTTCTGACTAGGGGGCGCCCCCTTGTCCTCCTGATGGGCGCCCTTATTCGTGCTGTATCTGAAAGTTAGGGTCAAAATACTATTGTAAGAGCTATGACCGAATCCTTCTCCCATCTCTTGTTTCATGTCGGTAGTTAAGATAAATAAGATATATTTGTGCAATGTCCTTGTGTAATGAAATTTGTGCTTATTGGTTATGTTTGATGCTAATAGTACATTCGTCCAGGTAAGCGATTAATGTTGATATAGAAATCAATGGTTGAAATTGTATAAATAGTAGTACACAGAACATGAGATGGAATATACCGGTAGTTCCAAACTATAATAAAGAATATATCAAGGAATTGATAAGACGTCGTTGTAGTTTAATTAATATTGCCACATTTTCTGATATAGATAGAACTACGAAGCCTTGCAACTTTGGACCACGACAGAAGCTAATTAATAATTAATAATATATACAGTATGGTATACTAGTTACTCTAAAACTTGTTGAAGCTTATGATATCTATTTCAGTTTGATTGCACATTAGTTTGTAATACAGTCCATTTCGTACAGACATTCAATTATATTCTTAAATACTTTTGTATATTACTCATTACGTCTATCATAGAGCAAGCAGAGAATTTATTTCTATGACAATTTGAACATTGTTGTAACTACAGAATATGACAATGAGGAAAAGTACATGTTCTAATTATTCGAAACACACTTTCCAAAGAAAGCACACTCACTCTTAGAATCAGTGGATAAACATTGAGTGTATCAATAGTTATACCTAAGATTGTAACACTGGGAATACTGTGGCGTAGTGCAAACAAATCTTTCAAACAGTGTTTTGTGCATTTCTTTAGAATGCGAAAAGTACATGTGAAGATCACTTATTTCGTATTTTAATCTGCGGTCTAAATCTTCCAAACGAACAAAAAAAATATTACGGTTCAGTAATTATGGGCTTTGCACATAAAATCTACCTTCTTCTTATACAGAGCGAGTGCTAATGAAAATTCAACCGAAACAAGGATACGGATTAGATTTTCTCCCCGTTCTATTCATGGTGAGAGAAAAGAAAAGTAACTGCTTTTGTTTTTGTAGGTAAAACAACCTTCAATTGTGCTATATTAGATTAGTTTGAATCAGAACCGAATGTGAATTCAGAACCAAGTTGTGAAATAAAGTAAACTCCGAAATCACTGATGTAGGTAAACAGGATGTGTATTCAAATTTAGAGAACAAGCATATGATGTAAAAGAAGGAAATAAACAGCCAAAAACAGTATCAGCGGAACATAAGAGCGATTCAAGAGAATCAGTAGTTTATGTAATTTGTTTACGTATTAATACTGAATTTACGGAAACAGAAAAGCAAGTTTGTTTGATATTGTTACAAAGAAAAGTAAATCAACTAAAACGTAAACAGGAATAAAGCACGTAATGCTGAAGCAAGTAAAGAGCCAGCAGGTAGTATCTGGAAAACAATAACAGGTTTCGAAAAATAACACGAGTTTATAGACTCAATATTTGGAAAGGAAATAGAAAGTCTTCTCACAGTTGGAGTGAGAGTCTTGTCCAAGTAAAGAGTACTTTTCGTGGATAGTTTGATTGAAGTCTATTGGAGAGTCTCGAGAGAACTCTCTACGTCGAAGCTACATTTTACTGTTTCGCGATGATGTTTGTTTAAACACGACCTGAATTATTATCGAGTGCTCTGCACGGAAACAACTGAAGGTATGCATCTTAGTTTCCTTTAATGTTAAAGACCTTGGAGCTTTGAAATCATAAGTAATTACAATTAATCTAAATATTAAGTAGTACTATGAATGTATAAATATGAATTCTGTCTAAGAGTAATTGAATAGTGTTAGCGTTATTTTCCGCTGAATGAAAACACTTTCCATCGAACGCTAAATACCAATATCTGAATTTTTCCTCTTGTGTATTATAGTCGTCTTGTTATTGATATCAATTGCTGTGTTATGTGTTATTTAAAATTTAATTTCATGTTATTTAGTTTGTAGTAATGTTATTTAGTTTGTTGCAATGTTATTTAGTTTCTGTGTAAAATGGCAACTCTAGCTGTGTCTGAAACTTAATAATAAATAAATAAAAAGAATGTTGAGGCTAATTAAGTTTAATGAACTGGGGAGTTTTATATATGAGGTCCTAGTAAATTACTAATAGAACCGCTAAGCAGACTAGGTGTTGGTAGAGTTCCGAAACTTAAACCCAAACACAAGTACAAATGATAATCTAGTCACTATATGCACACCTGACTTTAGCAGCTGTTCTCTGTTGCCAAAAGCGCGTAGCTCAAATGAAATCTAAATCATGTTAATATTCTATAATAAGATTCTAGTAGCTTAGGCTTTATGATAGAACAGTCATGGTTACAATTGGCTAAGTCACCACAGAAAAACAAGTCAGGGTGCCTGTATTAGGCCGACTTAATCCTGAATCAATAATAGCAGTTGAAGGAATATAACATATAATTACATTAGTGTATAAACAGCTTCCTTACCACATTTCAAATATACGGGTTTAATGTAGATTCAATCCCTCGAAGAAGATAATAAGTAACTTCTTCTATCTGTCTCTTTTTATGTTTTGTTTAAATCTTTCTTTCCAGAATAATGAAAAAATGAAAACCACAAAAACGTACTTGTTCATTTGTGGTCAAATTGAGAAAATAGAACCATCTATTAGGTCTTAGAAGGACCTTTTGAACGAACTATCATGCATGAAAACGATAGGCATGGTTCCTCTGTTACACTCAAATCTTTATTTGATGTGCGCGTATCAGAGCTGAAACGGATCACCGGGTCATTCGATTCAAGTTTTAGATCGGGTCTATGTGCCAGACCTGACTGACCCGATGACACGATTTCGACCCGGTGATCCGGAAGGCAAAGTAGAGTTTTTAATTATTTCCTTGCGTTTGAAGCACAATTCTTTCAGGGCTGACCGGGACCGCATTTATTTTTCTAGAGCACGAAAATTACGACGTCGGAAATTCCCAGTTCTTATAGTTCCCAGGCTGGGTCTATCGGATCACCGGGTCAAGTTTATGAGCGAATGAGGCCGGTTTCAGTTTTGGCAGGTATACATAATGAATGGTAATTGTGGTCTTTTAAAATGCGCTCTTATAAAATCAAGAAAATGGACAAGCACGCTCTTTTCCTGTGGTGTTCAGATGTGAAATGAAAAACAAATGCTTGAATCGTATAATACAAGGAACGTCTTGGTTAGCCTGTGCGTTGGCCGCGGTGGATCAATTAGTAGAGCGCTCACCTCTGGTGCTAGGGGTACTCGTGCCATGTGGGCTTTGTGTGCATGGGTTTTCTTGGGGTTCTCTCGTTTCCTCCCACTTTCTTCATTTTATCTATTCATCCCATCATCACGCTTCTGGCCTGAGCCAAAGTTGCCTAAAACTAAAATCAAAATAACATGCTGTGCTTTGTTTCAGCGCACACGCTGAAAGAACGTATAAACGAGGATGTTCGACCTGAGAGTTGTTTATTTCTTTAGCCTCGAAATGCTTACTGGTAAATGATAACTCGCAATTTCAGATTGGGATTTCATTCCATATATTTTTATATTTTTTATGATGAATAATCCAAATTTGTTCTGAATGTTTATTTTTTACTTATATGGGCTGATTTAAAAAGTAGTCTAATTAAAACAAACTAATTTGTGTGTACCTTATTATTACAATTTCTAAAGTTTACCTCATATTTAAGACTCTTCAGTGGATGAAAGCAAGTGCTGAGGTTTGAAATTAATACAGAAAAATTGACAACCGCCGCGACCAGGACTAGAACCCGGATCTCCCAGTTGGCAGCCGGGTATACGGTGCCAGTATACTGTTGAGTTTATTTGAAGAATACTCCTCACATACAGGGTCCGGCAAAAAGATCTGATGGTTTTGAAGTAATAATAACGCACTTATTACAAAACAGTAACACATGTTTATTGATGCAACATATTGGGGTATATATGCTATTTACCTGGCAGGAAAGAAAATCGTGAACACAACGTCTTAGAGTTTGAAGATGACGTCATCCAAGTGGTGTCCATTTCTCGCCATGCACTCTCCAAGTCTCCTGCCGAAGCTGTCAAAAACATGCCTCAACATTTGCTGTGGGATGGCAGCGATTTCCGTGCGTATGGCACAGTTCGTCCAATGTGCGAGGTTTGTTTACGTACACCCTCGATTTCAGGTATCGCACGAGAAGAAATCACAGACACTGAGATCTGGGGATCGGGGGGTCAAGCAATGTCACCATTACGAGAATTTAGTCTACCAGGGAACTTTACCCGTAAAAACTGCATCACAATGTTTGTTGTGGGGGCAGTTGCCCCATCTTGCTAGAACCACATTCGGTTGCCATGTAGGCGTCTTTGTCTAAGTTCGGGTAGCAGGAAATTTTCCAGCATTGACAGGTAACGCTCTGCAGTTACCGTAACAGTTTGCCCTGCAGTATCCTCAAAGAAGTATGGCCCAATTACACACGTTTTGGTAACTCCACGCCACACTGTCACTTTCGCACTGTGAAGGGGACGTTCATGTATCTCTCTAGGGTTTTTCAAAGACTAATAGCGGAAGTTCTGTTTGTTCACATGCCCAGATAACTAGAAATGCGCTTCGTCGCTCACCATGAGAACCATATCATCCGTCATCACATAAATAATTTGCTGTGCTAATGTTACGCGATTTGCGTAATCTCGAGGTGTTAGTTGCTGAACAATGGCCATTTTGTACGGATGACAGTGTAACTCATAATGCAGTATTCGCCGTACGCTGCGCTCAGAAAGACGCAGAGCAGAAGCGTGTGGACAAGCTGGCCGGGATGGACTAGTCTCCACAGCTTGTCTTACACGCTCAATGTTGTCTGATGTCCTGGCTGACCTTGGACGACCTGTTGACTTCCGTTTTAGAGCGGAACCTGTTTCTCTGAAGTTTTTCACCCGTAACAATTGTGTTACGCGATCGAACACGTTCTCTTCGACCCACGTTAAAATGTTGGCGGAATTGACGCTACGTTGCAACGCAAGAATCACCACATTTAAAAATGTTTCCACGACAAATGCACGGTGCTCACTTCACCAAAACTCCATGGCTAATGAACTGAGTTGCAAGGCACGAATCGCCACTTTACAAAACTGTTTCCACGACAACTACACGGTGCTCAATCGACCACAGCTCTATGGCTACTGAACTCGCGTCACATGCGCTGCAGCTAATCATTTGCCTTCATGGCGCGAAATGGACACCACTTGGATGACGTCATCTTCACACGCTATGACTTTGTGTTCACGATTTTTTTCCTGCCAGGTAAATGGCACATGTACCCCAATATGTTGCATAAATAAACATGTGTCAATGTTTTGTAATAAGTGTGTTATTATTAATTCAAAACCATCAGATCTTTTTGCCGGACCCTGTATGTATTCTTTTTCAATAAGTCCATACTTATCTTAATACTATATTATTCTCTTTCAAGGATCCGATTGTCAAGAAGAAGCCTCGAGTCGTTGATACTCATCGACTTGTATGACATTTATACTGTTTTGCATATATTTACAAAGCGGTCATTATAACAGAAATATGTTTAGAATGTTGATCTGCGGATAACTTTGAAAAACACCCACAATTATTCTACGCAGGTGAAAAATGATAATTAGGTATAGGATATAACAGAGAAGCTAACAGCTGAAACTTTGATTTCACTGTAAGAACAATGCAATTTTGTTGTCATAAACTACACACAGGGAAGACATTCCAATGAATTGAGAGATTAACATCCCAGTTTAGAGATGAGTACAGTGGAATTTCAAATAATTTCCCCAGTGGATAATTGGTTTGCCTTCTATCCTTGCAATCAAGAGAACTCTTGCGATACATTGAAAGCAGTAGTAAGCAATCTACTTTAAACTGTAACTCCCGTTCTTACGATATCACATCTGTCTGAGAGAAGGCAATGGCAAAACATCATCAGTTCATCTTCCCTAGGGATCTTCGGGTTATAGGTCTACTACAAAACAAGAATACGATTCATCATCACCCTGTTTCTTAAAATCCCAAGTCGCTATTGTATTGAGTAGATGACCTTCAGAGCTCGCCAACTTATTCCTGAAAGTACGCTTATCTCAGCTCTTAATCCACTCCATAATAATAAGGTAGTCCCGCAATGATATCTGGAAGTTTCTTTTTTTTTTAAGCTTGTTCAGTAACAACTCAATCTTCACCACCGCCCCTAATTCTCGAAATTTATTGTCAATTTCAGAAAGAGAAAAGGTAGCAGGGTGCTAAAGCTAAGTAGTAAGGGAGATCATGTTCAATATCCGTATTGTTAGCGGCTAATAAATATAATGAAGGGGAAACCTTATCAGTGTATGTTAATATCATCTCTTAAAAGTTTGTTTAGAGGGACACATGATTGTGCTTGTGGTTCTAATACGTTTCATAAAGTACTTCCCAGTGATCTCAGCGGATGGCTTGGCAAATTTTATCGACGTGTTTGAGTGTTGTGTAGACTAAGTGTCGTCAAAGACACTAGTAATCATCTGCCGACCTTTGTAGGCGTGTGCGTTTAGGGCGCTGGACCGCCGTTTATGAGGTTGTGGGTTCTAATCCAGCTTGGAGCATGGACGTTTGAGGATTTTAAGCTCATTGCATTCATATCATCATGACAGAACGAAGTCCATAGCTACTAAAATGGCTCATATAAAATAAAGTTTACCAAAGTTTACTAATAATAATCTACTTTAACCATTAAGGAATCACCATTAGGTTTGTGTCTGTTCCCATAAGTCCGATCTCCAGTAACCATCTTGAACATATTGGTAGATGTTGGTAGCAAGTTTGCACAAATTTAAAACAAACTTTACTCGCTCGTGATTATAATTAATTAAGCAGTCCACTGTTTAGAGACTGATTCATTGCACAAGTGGTGCTATGCCAGTTAACCTGTATAACAGAAAATACCACTTTATTAAAAAAAAGCACCCCGCTCACTTGGAAGCTGTTATTCCAATGGAGACAGCTCAGAGCCTCCGTGGTAATTTGCTCGGCAATTGTAGAATTGGTTTTTAACCTTACTTGCTTATATGAGAGCTAAATTACCATTATGCTTAATCTAGCGCTTTTCCTTATAGCTATATATACTAATACTACTTATTCCTCAATAAAAAACAAGATTTACTATGGTAGAATACTTCTTTATTGTAGGAACGACCTCGATCAGTAAAGGTACGAACCTATAAATTTGACTCCAGTAACTCAATTAAAGAATTGCATAGTAAACAATTACAATATTTTTCACATAAGCATATTTGCACTTTTGATCATAATTCGGCTATTAATTAACCAATAAGGACACAAATACATGCATTGCCAAGGTGCTACATTCCCTTCCATACGCAGGCATACTGTCTTAAAACATGTCTTGTCCGAAACTAAGTTGTTTTAAAATGTGCATATAAAATACATAGGTTTTAATGGGATAAACACATCTTGTCGTACATAAACTTTAATAACTCCGAAACTATAAAATATACTGGCTTCAAATTTTCAGATTATATAAAACAAATATATGGTATATTTGTACATAATATTGACCACGTACAACATTTGCAACACATATATGAGGGTAGATTTTTATATAATTATGATCATGAATTTGGCCATTGTACATGCACATAAGCCGTGACATATGCCCCTCCGTAAAAAAAAATAATAAAAAATATGGAAATACAATTTGAAATATTTTGTAAACAATGGAATTATAACAAAAAGTATAAAGCATTCGAAGAAATACATTAATTTGTACATATCATTGTACGTTGAAATCTTCTTTCTTCTTTCTTATCATTGGGTATGCATATTCACTAGATCAATTTAGGTGATTTCATATCATACCGGGGATTTATTATTACCCCTTCACTGCTAAGAAATGATACAGACATAACGAGGAAACACCAAAAACTATAAAAATAAATATCACTTAATCACCTGTATTGATTTTATATTTTACCGGTGAGTTATTATTATTACCCCTTTCACCGGTAAAATATAAACGCAACACAATTGGGTATACCAAAACACTAAGAAACTTCGAGGATCTTCAGAAGGTCTTCTGGGGGACACCATAGGTTCTCCATTTTCATCTGATATCTTCTGAGAGATTACTTGTTTTCTTCTCAACAACTTTTCTTTTATTGGGATTTCTGGATATATATATCTTTACATTTTTTATAGTCACTGCTGCTACAAACATTAGATGAATTTAATCAGCAATCCTTGAGTTTCTTGATTTCTTCTTCTTTATCCATGGATAAAGTTGAATCAGGAGGACAAGGATTTAATATATTTTCCGAATATGCTATATGTCCAAAATAGAATTCGCAGGACTCACTGTCGCTTGATGATCCAGTTGACAGAGTAACTTTGTTACTTTTATTGGATGAGTTAACAAGCTTACTTCCTTTCCCTTTTAATTTCTTGGGTTTAGTTTTAAACTATGTGGTGTTATGGTAGCTTGATCTCAATTACTATTTCTGTAGATACAGAAGGTTGAATAACTGATCTACAGAAAATTTCTTTGAGTCCATCCTTGAGTATTATTTGATTACTCTTGAAATTGATAGTTGTGCTTTCGAAGTTGGTTAAGAAATTATTTCCTAATATTAATCAAATGAGCCTTTGGTAATTACTAATATATCAAGGTTAACAGTACAATCGTCAGTAACCTGAACATTGATGTTGACCTCCCCACGGATTTCGATCTCTTCTTCGGTCACATATTTTAGACGGCAAATTCCGGAACCAATTACATCAAGTTTTGCGGAAGGATATTTTCTTCTAATTTCTTTGAAGAAAGATTAAGAGAGTGACAAGTTCCACTATCACACAAAGCAGTTACAGGGATACCTCCAATCTCTACTTGGATGAGGGAAACTTTATTTCCTTTCTCTGCTCCGCTAGTACATTCGACCACTGTATTAACATATTATTCACAATGTTCTGCTTGCATAGTTTCCGGAGTATTATTATAGCCATCCCTTTCCTCTGGACTTTCAGTGCCGACTAATCTCATCTTTATTATTAGGTATTATAGGTCGTCTCCAATTCTCAGGTAACTCACAAGATATAGTACTGTTATTTCCATTAGATGATCTATTTCCAACACAAACATTTACATGTCCTTGGCCTTGTATCTTTCTTTCATCTTGTATAGTGAATCTATTATCGCTATATCTAGTAAATCTTCGGTCATTTGTTTTATTCTTTTCCCACTTCTTCTGGTAGGGTCTATTTTGTGGTAGATTATTACTATGATCTATATATTGATTATGGTTTCTCCTTGTTCGAAGTACCAACTTGTCTGGCCAATAATTCTAACAACTTCTCAGTAGTGTTGTAGTTAGTACAAGGCCAAGATTATTCTTTGATCATACGGTAAGACATCCATTCTTTCTCGAAATAATTCTTGATCCATGATGTCTCGGTCAATCCGAGTGAGTAGAGATGAATTGAAATATTTCCTGCCCCATACTGTTCACATTAGTGCGCTAGTACACGAACCAGCATGCTGTCACAGAAAAATGCTTGCTTGGCATTATTAATTCAGAAATGCGAATAAGCGTATTGCCTATTACGATAGCACCATCGTCTCTCAACCTTTCTCATTCATCGACCCCCTTTTACAGTGCCTTCTGCCCGGCGACCCCATAAGCGGTTTTGTTTCACTTTGTATTAAATATCCTCCTAAAGGCTTCAACACCCTCACCACCACATACGAGGGAGATTTTTTCAACCTCCGGTGAGATATAAAGAGATAAAGAAGAGTAACATAAGAATGTAAAGATATACAAAATTTACGTTGATACCTCTGCTACTTCTTCACGAAGTTTCACTCTCATTCATTCACTGGTGTAAACGCAGCACCAGTTTATGTACCCACATCGTGAAGAAAACTCCCGCCAGTATGGTAAGCCTCATCATGGACATGAGTTCGTTCTTCTCGAAACGTTCAAGACCTTTTCTGTAAAGAACAGACTCTCATTAAACCATTTTCGTACACAACACGCACATTTTCCGATAAATTTTTGAATTGATCTTAAGGCCTTTAGGCAACTTTGGCTCAGACCGTATGGATGATGATGGGATAAATTGGTGGAATGAAGAAAGTGGGAGGAAAGGGGAGCACCCGGAGAAAACCCACACACACGGTGTTTCTCCACTACAAAGCCCACATGGTATGAGCAGGGATCGATCCGACGACCGATAGCACCAGAGGAGAGCACTCTGCCAACTGAGCCACCGTGGTCCCTATTTTCCGATGAATGTAGGCCACGTTCAGTTCTTCAACATTCAACATAACCAGTGAGATCGGGGATCTCCCAAGTGCAACATTTTGTTCTCATTTGATTCACTCAAGGTGATGGACTGAACGCAGCCGCAATCCATTGGAAAGTGTGTGTTGTGTACGGAAACGAGTTCATGAGAGTGGAAAGTGTGTGTTGTGTACGGAAAAGGCCTTGAACGTTTCGAGAAGAACGAACTCATGTCCACGATGAGGCTTACCATACTGGCGGGAGTTTTCTTCACGATTGGGGTACATAAAATAGTGCTGCATTTATACCAGTGAATGAATGAAAGTGAAATTTCGTGAAGAAGTAGCAGAGGTATCAACGTAAATTTTGTATATCTTTACATTCTTATGTCACTCTTCTTCATCTCTTTATATCTCACCGGAGGTTGAAAACAAATAGCCCTCATATATATATATATATTCGTGTAACTGAGAAAAAGACCTGTTGAAACTAAAATTTTCAAGATATGTTCATGAAATTTTCTACAGTTGCTTACAAGACCCTTAAGTTTTGACACGGTGAAAATAACTTTCCTAAACTAAATTTTAATCCCCCTTTTGGGGATTCAAACTCAAAAGTGAACCTCGCTTATGAGAAAATCAATATTAATTCAGAGGATCACTTTTCCATGTCTAATTTTATTAATTAGTACCAAGGAATTAAATCAGACGCTGATTTCTGTCTATAAAATATTGTAGCATCTCTCGATCTCGATCTACTTAACTTTTTAGTTTGATCCCCTAAAAGGGGATTAAAATTTTGTTTTGGAAAATTATTTTCGCAGTGTCAAAAGTTGGTTTTGTGAGAAAATGTAGAAAATTTCATGGAAATATCTTAAAAACTTCCAATTTTACTTGTCTTTTTCTTAGTTATACGAATTAATAAAGAGTTTGTATACTAAATTGTGGAATTTAGGACAAATGTGTGACTGAAAATGACTTGATAAAGAGTAGCACAAAAATTGAACCGGATATTTTGAAACTGGTTAAATTAAAATAGGCTCAGATTTTTGCTAACCTATAGTAAAATTGTGCAATCTTTTTAACGTTTTAAATACTTTTGCCCTTTTTATTTTGTGTAACATTTGCTCTTCATTTGAAAACATGACAGTTGATTTGCTTTATTTGGCAATAAATATACTAATTATATTATCGAAAAACTAATAACAAATTGCATGATCTTTGGTAATTATCAAAACAAGTAAAATACTTTATTTGAAATTTATTGGTTTTAGCCTACAAAACCCTAGTTAAATTTATTTTTTCAACTCCTCTCGCGACCCCTTTGCAAGGTTGTCGCGACTCCCACGTTGAGAAAACCCTGCAGTAGAATATCGTTTACCTATTTTCATCTGCGCTAAATTTATTGGGTTTTTACTAAAAAAACATGTGATTTTGAAGCCTGCCGTTAGGTGGCTCTTGTGGCGCTAGCACTGAAAAGAAACAGCGATTGAAAGTTGTCACCAGATCTATCAAATGGCAGGGTTCAAACTCGTGTTCTGCTTAACGAAGACGAAAATAGGTAGGTATTATAAGCCTATCTTGTTACGTTGGTGAAGCTTTGTGCATTAGCTCACCTAAAACAACGAACCGATAACATAATCTTAATCAACAAATATGATTGATTGATATTGTGGGAACTGTAAGCTTTCAGATAAGATACTAGAATAGAATATGAGATTTGGATTTGTTTGTTACGCTAATGGATCTTTCTACAGTTATTTTGGAACCATAGGAATTGGATAATTTCTTCCCCACGTGGAAGTTCCCTATGCTCTAGTGATAAAAGAGCATGAAGAGGACCAGTTAGTCACGACTAATCCCACAAACAGATGCAAGAAAGCTTTAATACTATTGAAACATTAGTAGTTTTTAGTCAGGAACTGAGACCGATGGTCAGTGACATGAAGAGTAACCATGCCGTGTGAGCTAAAACAATAATTTCAGTACCGAGCCGCCGCCGTAGCTCAGTGGTAGAGCGTTGGCGTAGAATTCGGGAGGTCGTAAGTTCGATCTCAGCAGCCGAATATCCTGACTGAGGTTTTTCCAGGGATTTTCCTTAGTCATACTAGGCAAAAGCCGGGATGGCACCTTCAACATAGGTAATGACCGACACCTTCTTGAATCTTTTTCCTTCCCGATCAAGCCTGAGTCTTAGATGCCTAAAGGCCATAAATAAATTTAATTCATTCAATAATATCTGGTTTTTAGATATCTGTAACACTCTTCTGTACAGTTAGTGTATGGTTTTCACACGCGGCAAGAATTTGCTGAAATTGTATCTGGAAGATGCCGCTATAATGACCGAAGGACAAGGGACCTATACAGTTCCTCAAAATTCTAATTGTGCTACTGAACCAGAGTGACTCAAAAGTGAAAGTAACCGGTGTCCAGATCCAAACCTCAGAGAACACAGTGTACTATTTGCCGGCGGGATGCTAGGGATGTTCCCCGGTGCCTAAGGATTTTATTCTCGGTTGTTGATTCCGAATATCATCCCAATCAGGAAAGAAATCTTCGTATTTCTACCCAAACAGGTAGTAGGTGAAAACTTAGAAGCGACTACTACTTTAAGGATCATCCTTCATAATTTATAACAAGTCGAATGCTGAATACAGGTATAATAACTCAAGATGAGATACAGTAGAAGAGTACTATTGAGAAGGCTACTCAGACTAAAACTCAACGACAACAGAATGCAGGAAAGAAAAATATAAACAGGTACCAAAGATATAGAACACAAACGGCGAGAACTCAAAAGAAAACTTGAAAATAAATCAATTTAATCTTCGATTTTTTTTTCATGTTAGATTAGGTTAAGCAGAATTTATAACGTATGTTTTCTATTCATATGTGAACAGATTTTTCTGTCAATGCAGAATAGGCCTATATAAAATAGTTTTTAGTTAGGTAATTACGTAATTGTTCAACTTAAGTATACTTTGAACCTAATATTTGATTATGGTACATTAAATTATGTTAGATCACGTTAAGATTTCACATGTTCAAAGTAACACGAAATTTAAAACCGTTGTTCGAAATATTGGAAGCAACATTTGATAACATGAGGATTAATAGGATTGAATGAACGTGAAAGAAAGTATGGAGTACAGATTTTCTGGCTTTCTTTAGTTTCAAGGTCATTTACACTAAAAAGTAATAGGTCATTTACTCTATTTTTAACAATATGAAGCAAGATTTTAAATTCAAACAGAATCTAAACTCAATAGCGAGAAAGAAAACTTCCGATAACAAAATAGGCAATGTTGCGTCTAAGTCCTGCTAAAAGTATACGCCACATATTTCAAATGTGCGTAAAAATACGATCTATTAATTGTTATTTTTTCAAGATGTAAATTAAATATATAAACTATATGATTTCCAGTTAGTAAACTTGAAAGGAAATGGGTCGGGTAAATGTCTACCGATTTTCCAAATCTGGTACATGTCGAACATGTAAGTATTAATTTTACCTACAACAATATACATTTATAATAAATAAACATTTATTAACGTTTTATTAAAATCATTAGAGACAGAAAACATACACACACACACACACAAACAGACTCACAAACACACGCATATACGCAAAAAGGAAAACAATCTAGAGGAAGAAGAGGCACAAACACGAAAAGAGAAGACGAAGAAATTACACGTATGTATTACTTTGTTGATGCACACACGTTTGTTGGATCTCTTAACTGTCCAATGATTTAGCATCTTCCATCGATGCAACTATCTTTCAGGAGATAAATCTCTCCACCTGTCTTCTGTTACTGGTAAATTGCATATGAATAAACAGTACAACTTAACCGGGAATTGAGACTAGGCTTGCGGATAGAGAGTCCACACTATACTACATATTAAGTTTTTGAAGTATTTCTATATTGTCTTTATACGTTGTGTTTGTTACACACGTAACAAAGTAAAAAGAAATTTCAGTTTAAAGACATGTACTTCAATAAAAATTTTGTTCTTTGAATATCATTTTCATACTAGTATTTGTAAGGTCAAAGCATCTTCGATTTGTTTCAATTTCTGATCTTGGTACTTCGCTTACAAATTCTATATGAACTGTCATTTCAATAAGAGAAATTATTGTTATAGTGTTATTAAAAGTTTATAAAAAACTACGAATCGAACAAGGTTTGAACCTGTGTCAATTGTTACTGTCTTCTGACGGCGAGCACTTTACCCCCTTTTTTTATTAATCAATCAAGTAGCATGAATACAAAACAAGTATGCATAAACAGATTATAGCCAAAAGAACAATAAACGCAATATAAACAAAAGACACTAGTTACACATACAAGACGCTATCATAATTTGCGAATTTTCTGTATTTTTTTTCGACTGGGAGTTGATTAACCATACCTTTTAACAAAGCAACATAGAATGCCACATCTTGAAGATGTGGCTTTGTAAGCATTGAATGTATGGTTTGACAGGTTAACCAAAAGAGAATTCTCTTTTTTGCCCGTGGAAATACTTGAAATGCCGGATAATAAATTACATCTTCTGGCAAGTAGTTCGAACCATAACCTTGTAGAATTCGATTGACTAGAGTACAATAGTGATGCCAGATTGGTGAATTATTTTGGCAACCAAGTATAACATGCATTAAGGTTTTTTCGACTTGACCACATACCAAACATTTATTATCTCTAACAGAACCACGAGAATATAAAACTTCCTGGTGTGGCCAAGTACGGTGAAGAACCTGATAAGCTGTATTATGTACCAGGGGGTCATCCACTACGTCAGACAGGTTAGACCATATTGCTGCCCATTGTTTGTGAGGGGTATGCCGTTGAATAGCCGGTATGTGTACTGGGAGTGCATTCTGAAGATGGCGGTATAACAAGCGAACTGACCACTGCTCAATGGGGATTTTGGCTACGGTAGCGTATGCCATTTCAACTAAGGGTTGAAAAAGATATGGCAGTAAATTCTTCCACGTAAGCGTATATAATGGGAGGACCAGCTCAGTACGACAACAAGCTTCCAACAGGATTTGTGATGCGAATTCGGTACTATATTGATAGATCAACTGAATAGTGCGGTGAAGCAAGAGAGCCTCTCCATGGAGTCGGACATTCTTTAGATGTAGACCGCCACTATTCAGAGGAAGTTGGCAGGTGGTGCGATGAATACGAATTTTATAAAGAAACCATAACAGGATACCAATTTGAGTGTCAATTGAAGCGTATGTTTTTTGAGACAAAGGAAACAGTTGAAGAACATATGTGGCCTGACTGATTATGAATACATTAATAAAGCGCGCTCTGGTCAATAATGTCTCAAATCACATTTTATATTTGTGTACACTAGTAGTAATTTTTTTGATGAGGGCCTGAGAATTTAAAGCACTGGTTTTCTTGATGTTGTGAGACCACCAGATGCCCAAAAACTGAAGAGAGTCAGTAATCGTGCCGAAAGGCCGAACATACGGAGTAAGGGCCTGATCCAGTAACAAGATTTTAGTTTTGGTCTGATTGATGGAAATATTAGGGATGTGAGCGAATACATTTAACACGTCTAAAATATATTGTATTTCTGTGGCATCTCGTGCTAACCAGATAACGTCATCTACATAGGCCAGAGCCTTGAGGACCACCCGGTTTAAGGGTATGCCCGCCAATCCACGTTTTACGACTTGTATTAATGGCATAAGAGCTAAATTGAACAGATACGATGAAAGAGGATCACCTTGATGGACACCACGTTCCATGTTAAATTCTGCCAGTAAACGTTTGTTAACCTGAAGTCGAATCGTGCGTGTCTGGAAAGCGTTTGTCAGTAACAGGATGATATTGTCGGGCAACTGAAGACGATTCAACACCTCAGTTAAAAAGTGGATATTTAAGGAAGGGAAGGCCTGAGAGAAATCTGTAGAATAGATGAGAAAGGGGGGCACCAGCTTAAGTTGCGTGGCGGAAAATAATTCGCGCACATTAGCCAATAAAACATGGATGGGTTTGGTATAGGCCAAGCCACCCTGACTATCATCTAAATACAGTTGCATGAATGGTTGAATACGAAACATGATAACTTTTGAAAGCAATTTACAATCAACATTTATTAGGGAAATCAACCTTAAGTTATGCGTCTTTTTAGAAGAACCTTTTTAGACAATAACAGGCCTATTGCCTGTGTAAAATCAATACAAAAAAAAACGTCCCTGTAAAAATTGATTATAAAGCTTTGTTAACATCGGTACGAACAATTGTTTGAAAAGTTGATAAAAGCCTGGAGATGCAGTCACATTCATCCGTTCCAAAACCTGCCCAACTTCACTCTCAGTAAAAGGTTGAGCTAACAGCGACCGTTGATCAGCTGTTAACGTGGGCCACTCAATGTCATGCGTTTCAAGAAAAGTAGTTCAAGACTAGGCTGTGCATGATAAAAACGTTTGTAATGATCTCTAATGGCCGGATAAATTTGATGTCCTGTGACTGTATCTCCCGCATCGACGGTAAAACTATTGATGAATTGACGGTTTGCCTGTTTACGCTCATTGATGGCTTGGATATACATAGGCGGTTCATATATACCAACATTTTTAAATTTAGATTTACTAACTCTATCGCGATTTAATTGGTTATGAATGCGGCGAATTTGACTTTGAATTCGTTTGAGATGGGGTAAATATAGACTGTTCTGATTAACCAACTGAGTATATTGTGCTAGGAGACCATAGTAATACGTAAGTTCTAGTTTTATGTGAGCATCACGTTATTTACAAAAAGCGATAGACTCATATTTAACTTTCTTTTTGAAGCTAAGCCACCACTGCAACAAATTATTTTGATATCTGGGTTGAGTAACATAATAATTCCACATATTCACAAGTAAATATTCATATGCCGGAGATGATATGAGAGAATCCTTACAACGCCAGACAGGAGACACATGAAAGTGGGTGTCAATGGCAGTCTTAAGTTTGACAGTTAAACATTTGTGGTCGGAAAATGATAACCACTCGAGATGGACACTCTGTATATGGTTGCGTAAACGGGCATCAACATAAATCACATCTATGCGCGAAGAACCTTGCGCATAAAAGTATGTGGCGGCATTATCCGTGGGATGCTGAGATTCCCATACATTAATAAGACGAAATTCTTGTACCAGATGTTGTAACGCAGGACTAATATTAGAACCAGAGGTGTCTGGTTGCGTTCATATCGCCCATAATAATTACATGAAAATTGTGAAATTTTTGAATCTCAGATACTAAGATATTGCTAAAGAATAACTCCCTATTATGATACATATGAGTGCCGCTTGGGGCATAAATACAGATAAAGGCGAAATTATTTATAGTAATGGAGATAAGACGACCACTAGGGTGTAAAAAACAATTGTCATACACAAGATCCTGTCTCAGAAACAATGCAGTACCAGTTTTAGTTTCAATGTCATAATTGAAGATAGTTTCATAAAAAGGGAAGTTCCATTGTACACTAGAACACTCTTGTATCGCGGCAACGTGCACTGAACGATAGAATAAACATTGTCTAAAACTATCAACTTTGTCGGTATTAAAGGCATGGGCCACGTTCATAGAACACAGACCCGACGACGTGCTGTTCAAAGGACCTGCCATGATCCATCCAAAAAGCAGGGAAAGAAAAGTCAAGGTTAGACGGCTCATTTTGGCTGAGGACACTAAACAAGCAAAAGGCTAATACCACCTACCTTCTTGTAGCGATGGATACAGACTGCTCTCTTTTTTTTTCGTTTTTTTGGATATACCTGGTAAAAGATGAAAGATCCTTGTCAGGTTACTGCGTCTTCTTTATACGATCTAGTACGGCGAGAGGAATTTTTCACCTTAATTTTAGCTTTTTTAGACGCGCGAACTGGATTCACTAACACTGTGTTATCACTTGCCTTGTAATTAAATTTACCACTTTTCACTCGTTTACCACTAAGCGACGCTGAATCGTCAACTGACGATTCATCAGAGGATATTTCACTAACAGAAACAGGGGGGGGGAGAGTAGAAATGGCTGAACTGTCAGGGGGTATGCACTAATATCTTGAGGCACACTATAAGTAGACAATGATAACTGCGTGAGCTCCCCGTCCCCTACAAGAGGGTCGTTACTATTACTAGCCAAATCACTGACTGGAATACAGTTATCAGTCGTAGCGTGAATATCTACAGACACAGACAACTCACAAGCTTGATCAGGTGGGGTGTCTTTTGTTTTCTCTAGCGAAGAAGGTAATGAGTCAGCTGTGAGGTCCGAAGTAACTGCTTGTGTAACCGGTGCAACTAACAGCTGATTGCCTGGTAGATGACTGGTGTGACGGGGAAGGTCAGGGTTGCCACTGTCTGGCTCTTTATCGGACAAAGAACGAGAAAGAGACTCTTTCACTGTGGGGAAGTTGTCTGGATTTAAAGACAAAACAGGCTGTATTGGTTGTCTCACATTCAGCAAAACTTTATTCGAATTGTCAATGACTGGTGTAACATGAGTCGGATTAGACCCTTGAATGCGGGTTTGCACTTTGAAGTTTTTAATGGACAAAAATACAGGAATATGCCTGTCCACCTTAGAGAAATGCACTAACCTTTTTCTGGGGTAGCGGATTTGAACTACTTTAGTTACGGTACCGTAAGCACTAAAGGCAGACTGTAGTTGCTGATCTGTAATCTCGAGTGGGACCACCCACACAGACACTATAGTAGTTTCCTGTTCTTCAATAGAGACCGGTAATACAAATCGTTCATACTCCGCTGCATACACTAATTTACCATCACACTTTGCTAATGTACGTTTTGCGATAGCCAAATTAGCTACTCGGACAAAGGCCCGCTTGTAATAATGATCGGGTTCAATCGACTGTATTTCACCTTCCACTAAGCCAAAGTCATGACGAATAGCTTCATGCAAGTTTTCGAGACGTAATTTAACTGGTAACGAAGACAAATCTATTTGTAATGTATGTTTTCAACTAATATTGTTGGTTTCCATATAAGCCATACTATATTAATCGTATATCACTAGAACTATTAACTTATATCACACCACTTGCGCTCACAAAGACAGAACACAGAGCGACACACTTCCCAACCGCGCGCTACGAGCGCTCAGCAGGAACTGGCCCCTTAGCCACTTTACTAACTTGATTACTAAACATAAAAAGTAAATGGCTGAGGTCATGTTTCGAGAAAATGACTGAGAAACTCTGTTTCTTCACAATGCTTAGAATTAATTGTTTATTGAATTCATAACAAACAATTGGTTGCTGCAGTGCTCACAATAGAAATAATCTAGCTATAATAAGACAAAAGAGTGCATCTAACTACAGTAAATTATCCTTAAGGGTCAACTTTAACGCACGCTTATAATAGAACATTATTATTATTATTATTAACCAGTAGTCCGATAGCGACAATTTGAATTATTGCTGTAGAGAGATGTGAGTATGATTGTGACAATTTTTTCTACGTTTTTTTTTCAATTTCACAAGACAAACATCACTCTCGTATCTGAACTAAGGCTCTGGTCGTAACTTTTGATTTTCTCCAATATTTGTTGAATTATACTTTGAAATATTTAATCTAATACCAGTCATCCAACATGAGCCAATTGCGAATATACTGGCTACCCCACCAACACATCGATATTGGCCGAGATGAATATTGGATGATTGCGATATTGATCGAGGTCGTTATTCAAGATTGATCATAACGAATGACAAATATTTTACCGATATTGGCCAATTATCGGAGATGGATATCGATCGGTATCGGACATCGAAAATGATCGCTATCGGAGAGCATCTTCTTCCTCTATTAATCGATATCGTCACCGGACAGAAGAGGTGATAAAAAGGGGATTTCATGTCACTAATTGTTCGTTAATAATACTAAAAGAGTCGTTGGTATCTCACTGTTTGATTTAAGGGAACATGTAAATTTTGATTTTACCCTTTATTTCCTTGACTATGTTCCCCTTCCTGAGATCTCTACTTATTTTCTCTCTCTCTCTCTTCTGTCCTCTCGCTGCTCTCTCTACGTAAATTCCTTCTTCGCCTCATGTTTTATTGACATCCGTCACTCTTAAGTTTCAATTTGTATACGATTAAATTTCTCCCTGCACCGTCTATTTGCATGCTATTTCATTCAATGTTTCTGCCATTCATTCTATGAGAATTGATATATAACTAGAAAAAGTTATCTGAGAAAGTTGTTTGCTGATTTTTCCTGGGCGGGAGAGAAGGAGAAAGCTCGAGCTCTTTCCCTGAGACAATTACACCGTAAAGAGAAGTAGGTTCGGTTGTATAAATGTCGGGAATTGAGAGTTGCATTTTTTCAATGTGAAGTGCACCATCATTTATCTTCTTTATTTGGATCATATTATTTTTAGTGCAGCTTTAAGTAGTTTGTTTCTTCTAAGAAGTACCGTAGTTATTCTTTTGATGTTTCATCGGGAACAAAGACATGGTACGTTATTGATGAATTTTTTAACAAGTGAAATCAAACATATTCTTGGCTGAATTTACACGGACTACGAAATATATGTCAATGCATTATTGTTCAACACCAGACGTTCTGCTACATTTTTATGAGGTATATGCAATATTTTTATATCTCACTTGTTATATAACATGGTCAAATTATGAGTTATATTCCAACACAGTGATTCATAATTTGTGTTGGACTTTTAATTAATCTAATTAACGAAGTTGGATTGCCTCTTATAAGAAATAATACGTTGGGCGACTATCAAAGGAAATATAACTACAAATTCAAAGATAAAAGAAGGTTTTAAGGTATTATTCAGGTATGAGTCTTCAGGTATATCATGTTCCCTCAGCACCGAAATCCCTTTGCTGCTGATAGCACTAAAAAGTTACCTTTTTTGTCGAAACATCTTTAGTAAGTCCACCAGAGTTGTTCTACGATTCTCTCATAATATTGTAGTTAAGATCAAACACAGATTAGTTCTATCAACTTGAATGCATTCTGTAGAAGAGCTCTGTGGAGACAATTACAGAATTTACATTCTCGCATCGGCGACAATTTCAAAAATTGTTGTGGATTTAATTTTTAAAACTTGACCGAATACTTTCTTGAAACGGCTAAAGTTATACGAAACTTTTCAATGAAATGTTAACAAGTTTCAGAGCAATAGGGTGAGAGAACAATTGAAGAGTCGGGACAAAACAAGAAATATCTCAAAACAGGTTTATTGAGAATTTTTAATTTCATTATCACCTAATGGTTAAAAGGCTCAACAAATGTGTAATATTGTCCCCTGCTGTCATTTATGATTTTTTTTATTTCGTTCTTTGACAGTTTAATCGTTCCAACTGTCCCAATACAATGAGCTATGCAGCACAAAATCGCTAGAAAAGGATATCTGTGGTCTTTCCTCGACACCTTTTAATTTCTACAATCTTGTTAATCTAAATATCTTGCTATAATCAGCGAGAAATAGCTTTAAAAATCTTGCTATAGTCAATGCAAAACGGTGGGAGATTCCCTTAGAGAATTAAAATTCATACAAACATCGAATTGGACTGAAACAACGACGGCAGATTGCTGATTGTGTGTAAAAGGAGATTCCTCTGAAAGCCAAAGTAGAACATCAAAATGGCACAGGATTCTTAGTAAAGTTTAATATCTAATTTTGTGGACGCATGTGGATCACTTCCAAAGTTTGTTTTTAATTTTTAAGGCTAATTAGAAATATTTTGTTCACTTGTATCATACAACTTTAAAAAAATATATTGAAGGTCTTAAAAATATATTGGCATTTTTGACATTACATATCATCACTAGAATGCTTCTAGAACTTTCTTATGCCCAATTTAGATTTAACAAATTATGTTGGATAATAAATTAAAGGAATTAAAAGAGAGCTTAAACAACGGTATACGTACTTACCCATTCTTTACCGCGTTTATCCCTGCATGGACATTACTTCTATTAAAAGGCCTCATGTAGGTATGCATATCAGGGAAGTTTCTTCTAAGGACGGCATCCGTGTTTCCAAAAGGTATTGTCCCGAAACGGAATGGTGGTTTCATAGAGAAAGGGTTGTTTAGCTGAAAAGAAAAATTTACTTTATCAAAAGAACATTATTATGTAACGAATTTGACATATAATTATATAGTAAACTATAAGTATATCCCAGTAAAAATTTGAATTGAACTGTGGTTTTAATCTGTGAACATTCATCGGCTGAACTTTCCTATTTCTATGGCTGGCTTTCCTAACCTTATCATGGTATGTGTGGAAGCAGAGCGATACAACTACGGCGCGAATTCATCGGTAATTTGGAACAAAATTTATTTTCCTCTGCAAAATGAACTAGATTCCTGACGTGCTTTATTTTGTAGTATTGTTTAGGAATCCAACTATAACTTGCTGTTTGTTTCCCTTTTTAGATCACTTCTAATTACACTATACTGACCGCATTGTTTTCACTGACACACCACTATTAATCTCAATCTTAGGGGCCACGTTGGCTCCTCTGATGCTAGGGTCGTCGGATCGATCCCTGCTCATGCCATGTGGGGTTTGTAGTAGACAAACACCGTGTCCGTGGGTTATCTCGAGGTTCTCCCGTTTCCTCCCACTTTCTTCATTCCACCAGTTCATCCCATCATCATCCATCCGGCCTGAGCCCAAGTTGCCTTAAAATTAAATTCGAAATTCGTATATTCAAGGGAAGTTTCATTTTTCCTAACTTCAGGTTGTACCAATGAAGCCTTGCGTAAAATCACCTACGTGAGGTTTCTCGAGGCGCGTCCACTGGGTTCAATACTATATTACTAAAGCAATACTGTATCCATCAAATGAACATAAACAGCGAAGAAGGTTCTATTTTCGAAAAGGAAGGAGTAGTAGTAAGGCATTCTATACTACTGCCATCAGGTGAATTTATACGTGCAGTGCAAAGATAAGAAATAAAATAAACATAATGCAAAACCCATTACGTTTATACACAACTGACTTTTCATTATCGACTAGTGCCGGAACAAATACATTTGACAGAGGAACTTAGTAGATCTATGAAGACAAGGCCATCTGATACATCTTCTTTGCAATGAACACCGTTTACACTGCCCCTTTCTCTTATTAGCTGAGGCGTGAACTGAGAAGAAACCAATGTGAAGCGTAAAACACTGTATTATAGTTCGTAAAGGAACAAATACATACCTCAACCGCATAAGCGTGATTAGCGACACCGATCACGAACGGCGCTAGACAAGTGTGTGTCCTCAAGTAGATGGATTGAATACTCAAAACTCATCATTCAAGGGTAGGAAGAGTAAGTAAGGAACAACCACAATAAATAGTTGTGGAAGAAAGCAGACATGATCCAAAGCAGACATCAAAATTAGTTCAACAACTTCGAAGAAACGAGGAAGGAGATTTCACCAACTCGGTTCTGTAATTCAAAATTACCTTAGCACTAAACTCAGCCATACCACTGTATTGTTACAATTGCAAGAAGGGAGTACTGCGAGGGAAAAAGCTCCGTAAGAAGCTTACAGAGGACAACAGGTAATCAAGACATGAATTTGTGAACCGATATGTAAACTGGACTAAAGATGACTGTAGAAATGCAATTCTCTCCAATAAAACAAAAAGATAACAATAAGAATGATGCAGGTCTGAAATTGTGGATGAAAAAGGCCGAGACATTTCAAAATGTAACCAAAGAGACGACGTAGAAATTATGTGAGGGTGTAATGATACGGGTTTGCTTTACTGCTAAGGATGTCGCTAGGATGTAGATATGACAAGGATCAGTTGATTTCCGACAGCATATGCAAATTCTGTACCACAAAGTTCTACCAAGAGACACAGACTACTTTTCTGGTACAAGATCCTGATTGCTTTATCTTCCAGGATGACAATGCAGAATGTCATGGGGTAAAAGTCGTTAATAGCTGGTTCACGAATATGGGTATTCCGAGACATTAGTGGCCCGCAAACTCACTGGATATGAATCCCATTGAAAAATTAGGCAGTATAAGAATGTAAAAGAAATTATCCTGTAGACAGGAACTCCTTGAACGACTGATAAGGTTTTGTTTCCATGAATCCCAGGTTGAACGTTGCCATAATCTACAATGCAACGACCATTGGTTGCATCAACATAATCCAGAAGGATGCATACAAAATATTAGTGAACTGTTTCCTATCTTTTGATGTTAGCCTATCATGTACCGTATTCTTAGTTATGGCACAGAGCAAAATACGTATTCGTATTTTGCTCTGTGGCTATGGTAGTGTTTATTTGTTTTTTTAACGTTTCCGTTCAGTTTATGCACTACCCTCTGTTACAGTTGTATTATAAAAGGTGCACACGCGTGTTTGCTTTTACGGTTACACACTCATTACACATAGTTCCATTACCTGCAACTGTGGTCTGTCATATGCAGCATGGATTACTCCCTGTGATTCTACATTGAAATAGGATCACGCATTCATGTGCAACTTCAGTTTGGTTCATAAATCGTTCATAAAACCGTATCAGATCACGTGTCGCTATTCTTTTCTTTTACAGATTGTGCATCACTAGCTGAATTATTCTTCAATCGTTATTGGATGATTGGTAACTAAGGATTAAACTACCCTTCTATTGAGTTAAGAAAAAGTCACTGTCGACAATTTGCAAGAGCCAATAAACAAAAGCTACGTTTTTATGGAAAGCAATCATAAATCTTCTTTCTGACACATCAAACTTGAATGCTTGGGTACAGAACTCCGGAAAGGCAAAGAGTGCGTGAAATTACGTAGAATAATTTATATGAAACATTAAACAAACACACAGGGTATAAACATGTTCAGTGCAAAGTAACAGAACCATCATACCAATGGGATATCCGTTAATGCAAACAAATCTTTTGAGTTTCGATACAGATGGCAATGACAGTTTCTGTACCAGAGCTGTCCTAGAAGGAATTCTATTTTTACACTTTTTCTTTATTTAATGGGATATTTTGTAGTGAAACTTATAAGCACATACATCGTATTTCGCTGAACTAATACATCATCTATTGAAAAGTTATCTCAACACGTGGGTGAATGAAGAAACAACAGTCATAGAGGTCGTGGAACACGAGGAGGTGTTCCGCAACAGATATCTACTGAAACTAACCATTGTCTACGGGCAGATCACATTAATGTAAGAATGTGAGATAGGATGGAAAAGAATCCAGCAGGGAAAAACGTCATTCGCGAAAAAAAGAAAAATATGTAAAATACCATGCTTTTCCTTCAATAAATATGGTCACTGTCAGGCAATTGGATGAGATCATGTGGCATGATCATAAAGTAACTATCGAGAGATTATGTTTTGTGCACAGGGTACTGTGAAAACTATGGTTCATAACCTTGAGTATGATACCAATAGGTGTACGCAACATATGTGTCTCACACCTATGAAAGGCAGAAGTGGAAGATCAAAAACCTGGAGGTGTGTAAAGAACTGCTGATAATATTACAGGTGGACTCGGATGGCTTTTTTTTGTCAGTGTAGCAACGAGTTGGCCAAGAAAATCATGATACTGGACACGCCAGTAAGTGGCCAAAGGACCTTCTCCAAACTTTTATCCACAATTGGTATGTCAGGTGGCGTAACTGCCTGCTAAGCAATTGCAGAAAATTAATTTTAAATAACATTGTTTAATTGAAGATAGTTCGATATTACAGAATACTAACTTTTATTACTATCGTGTGAAGAATAGAAAACAATGTCGAGAATTTAATGCTTCAGGCTATTCAAATTTTGAAGTTTATCAATATATTGAAAACTCTTTTTGAATATCCCACGTATAAAATATGTGAGATAAACTAAAACGAGGAGTAAATACAGTTTTAAGAATAGAAAGGAATGTAATAAGAAACACTAGAAAAATTCAAAAGCCATATGCGTTAGTTTTAAGTTTACCATAATTCGTGGGACAATTTATTGAAAAATGACTGCAATGTATGTTTTATAACAACTTAAGGCCTTGAAAAGATAGAAAGAACTAAGTGCCAAAGTTATAAAAAATAGGTTTTTCGTTGTATACAGTTTAAGGACGAACACAAATACACACCTTAAAGATTTGTGTGTTTATCTAATTTCTACTAGTTACACCAGGTGCGTAAATATGAAACCGGAATTTATGTACAGAAAAGACAGTGATTAGATGACAATGCTAAGAACTATTTTATTCGAAGTATTGGCCAAGGCTGAGCGATACATTTCTGCCATCGTTCCGGCAAAGTGTGGATGCCAGACTAAAAAAACTGCCTCTTGTGCTGCAAACCAGTTATCAAGCAATTTTCGTACATTTTCGTAAGATGTGAAGCACTGGTCAGCAAGTGTGTGTCCCATGGATGCAAATAAGTGAAACTCGGAAGGCGCCAAGTCTGGTGAATAAGCATTGTCTTCCGTCCATAGCGATTTGGTCTTGCAGTCGATGTCGCCGGTTCTCCTGGAGTTACCCATGATCTTTTACGCTTAGGATTCTCGAAATAGATCCACTTTTCGTCACCAGTCACACTTCGATGGAGAAATAATTTCCTTTTGTACCTAGAGAGCAGAATTTCGCAAGTGATTTTTCCGTTTTCCTGCTGTCGTTCAGTCAATGCATGTGGAATCCATGTTCCCATCTTCTGAATCTTGCCCATGGCTTTGAAACGCATAGAAACTGCTTCTCGTGTCACATTTAATTGATCCGCAAGTTGTTGTTGCGTTTGAGCGTCATCCTCATCCAACAAAGCTTGCAATTCGCTGTCTGCAAAGTTTTTCGGTGATCTTCCACGTTCTTCTTTTCTCACGTCAAAATCGCCACTTTTAAATTTTGTAAACCACGCATAGCACTGTGACTTACCAAGAGCATGATCACCGTAAGCTTCGACAAGCATGCGATGCTATTTTGCAGCAGTTTTCTTCAAATGGTAACAACAAATCAATGCTGTCCGCACATCGTAGTTTGTAGGTACAAATTGCGCCATGTTCAACGCTATTAAACACTGCACTATGACATGAAACTTGTCTGGTTGTGAGTTGCAAATCGTTATCAGCAGTCAAAACAAGCAAGTGGCGCCAAGGATGGTACCCACAGTGACGGAAACCACAGTGACAGCTAATGCCGTCTATGAAGAAATTCCGGTTTCATATTTACACACCTGGTATAATTATCATCCTATGCGCAAGTGGAACAATTAAGGTATAGGAAAACGAAATATATTTTATTGATGCTCAGAAATCATATTTTGGCACTTATCTCTTTTAGCTTTTCTAGACCTCAGTTGCGTTTTTCTTGACCACTCACTTATAATGCTTTTGCTTATACTTAATTATAAATCTTGCTAATAAAGTTTACCTTGTATCTTTTTTCAATAATACCTCGTACAGAACATATAAAAGCTTTCCTAATTTGGTATGTACTTAAAATTAACAAATAGGAGGAACTGAGTACGTGGTAATTTTCCATTAAAATTCAGCTTAAATAAGATTCGCGAGGAATTGATGAACACGTAGCTACGGACCTGTAATTATTGTGAAATGATCAAATATTTTGCAATTTGAGTGTGTTTGTGATTCAGGAATTTGAGTCTGAATGATGGTGACCAGAACAGTTAACTTCTTTTTTCCACCTGCTTTTATAACTGCGAACATGAAAAATATATCTTTAAAAGTTTATAAATATTTATCGTATCATAATTTTTCTTGATGTAGTGTAATGGAAATCGTAAAGGATTTCATCTAGTGATTATAGATTGTTAATCTACAAACTTTGGAATACCTATAATGTGCATTTATGGAGATATTCGTGAGACGTTAATCCAGAAGGTAAACAAGTTATATCAATATTGATGTGTAATATGAAAAAAAAAACGTAATCTGAGTTTGGACAAGAATGTCAACAGACTTATGCTTGTTGTCCCGTATACTACTTGCTTATCTCAAGTACACATCGTATATTTCTCTTGAAATATAAGTTAAATCCAGGATACTTATAAAGTATTTTATTGCATTAAACATGGAATTTATTAGATGGATTTTAGATGCTCCCCAGAACATTGGGATATGATTTAATGTAATTATATGCGTTATCGGCCAAGTTGTTTCTTGCGTGTTGAGAGATACATAACTTGTAAATTAACTTTTTACTAGCCCCATAAGAAAGAGTCCTCGATTTTGATTTAATGTATGTTTCTTGAAAGTACAATGAGCACTGCGAGATTGTACTACTGTGTTGTGAAGGTACGTTAGTTAAAATATATTGGGCAATGTTTTGGAATTATACAAGTATACGAAGTAAAATTCCTGAGCATTTTATATGAAAGCAAAGATTAAAAATTTACCACTTACAAGAAAATATTAAGAAGAAGCTTTTCAGAGTTAAAAGACTTGTTTTAATACCTACCCTTTGATCATGAATACCAGTGAGATCATGAAACTCTTCTCTTGTAATCATAAATGCTGCTAAGTTAGCTGTGTATATTGCAAGGAAGATCAAAGCGAACATAGCCCATACATTTGCCATGAACCTGTGAAATAATAAAAGTAATGTTCAATAGAAACGTCACCCTAGTATCTCACTCTCACGCAGCCACAAACACCAACAACTCTCACAGAAGTCACATACTATCCGCACACACATATACAATCACTGCCTCTTGCAGTATTTTCTAGCACTGACTATTCACTTACTCAACTCTTACTTCTGATGAAACAACAGGGGTGTGAAATCTAAATTTCACAGATGGATTTCACCAACCTTCGCTAACAAATTAACGATCCGTTAGGTAATCGGAATCGTTATGAAATTAATGATTCGATATTTAATGTATTTTAAAGAAATTAAAATGACATAACTATTCGTCAACTATCAACGAAAATTGGTGAAACCCATCCATCCTTTGTCGAATAATTTTAATTAAGACGACGAGTCACTGAGAAAAGGATGTTTACTTGAGAGTCCTGGTGTTCAGTCCCAAATTTTTAGTAATGAAGAAACATTAATAATTCTGATTTCAATTTAACATTAATTGTAAGTGTAATGGAACGGCAACCGAATAGCCTACTCTCACTTGGTAGAGCGTTGACTTTGCAGTCAGGAAATCCTGGGTTCAGTACTGACAGCCTACCATTTTGATCGAGTTTATTCCAGAACTTGATCTCAGTCACACAAGGCAAATACCTGGCTGGTATCTTCAATTTAGTCCCTTTCCGACCTTTTCCCCGTAGTCTTTCCCCTTTCCAATCACGGCCTGAGCCATAGATACCTAAAAACCATAACGTAAATTCAAATTAATGGAAGGGAAAAGTGTTTCTTCCCCTTCAGTATCTAAATAAATACCTATCATTTCAAAACAATGGACCTGAATGAGAATTATTCAGAGATTTTTCCTTTATATTTACTCTAAAGAAACAAACAAAAATCGTCCAAATATTTCTGGTTTTCTGTAGTGTAATACAAATGTGAGAAAGAAGTTATACATATTGTCAGAGATCTAACGTGGTTCTTACCAACTTACTAATCTATCAACATCACTCCTTGCGAATGAAGCCTTGTCATTACGTTTGCAGCTTTCGGCATCCCACCTACGAAGGCACACAATAGCAGTGACAACGCCCACTGAATGTAAAGAGCTATAATCAGTTATGTTGAAGACTGTTTACTACAGCTGCTAATTAACCATACAGCAGTATTTTGCATTGTAAAATGAAGAGAGAGAATACAGGATTATTCAATACTACCTTTTATTTTTGTTCCGTATAAGGAAAATATATATTTGAAGCTTATTTGAAAGTTACTCATACAAATGATGCATTCAACCGATAGAAGTTAGGCAACGAAATAAATCGAATAGCTCTGTGTATAACTTAGGAAAGAAACTTACCATTGTAAGTTGGATGCTGAGAATCCTGTATTTGGAAATGTTGCCGGCTCTCAAACTGCCGTTGAAAATCCAACTGACAAGGGAAGGATTTGGGTTCGAACATTCTTTAAAATAAAACCTCGCATATGTATTTGTGGCCCGATGCTGATAGTGCCTATAAAGCAGTTCGACCCGTTAAAGCTTCGTTTGTCCGCTACAAGGAGTTAAAGTTTGGAGCAAGTGGAAGATTGGAGCAAATGCAAGACAGCCCGGGCAGCCGGTGCAACGGCTCCTGCAGTTTCGGTTCGAACACGCATTTGCTACTCAAAGTGTACACATGGACATACCTGACAGTGCTGATAAATACTGGAAAGCCACAATACCGTGTAACAAATAGATTGGCAGATATAGGCCGGTACTTATCTTCACAAATGCCAGTTAGGTTTTCCCTCAAAGTGAGTAAAACAGAAGGGAGAGTCACAATAGGCACAAGGACAAAAGACACATCAGGACAACCTTAAAAAACATACTCCAAAAATGATACGAATCTCACAAAAATATTAATTTCGAGGATGGGGTTCGGATCTCCAGGAACCTTTAAGCATTGTTTAAAAGAAAGATTCTAGATTGTGCTAGAATTAAAAAAAAAAGTGGGATTCGGCAAGATGGCGGCTTAATGAATGGAAGCTGCTGAAATTCTAAGTGTTTAATTTGCTCAACTTTATAGTGATTTTGGCCTTCATTTCTCGAAAATTTAACAAGAAACGTTATATCGTGGTTCAATGCTTCATGTAATAGTGTATCAAGTTTGAAATTGAAAATTAATAGTGAAATATACATCATAAATGACTGTGACTAGAGTTAAAGAGTTGAACTGACGCCTATGGCGGACTGTAACCATAGCAACTGGTAATCAACTGACATTAAAACAGCAATTATAAAGACTTATAAACTGTCATATATTAAAAATATTATTAAAAACAGCAATTGTTTAAACAAATGTGCCATGGATGGGAGTAATTAATGCCATTTCCGCACTAGTTATTAGACCAGAATAAAAAAGAGTCGGATTAGTAACGGAAGTTCTGTTATTAGATTCAAAAAGTTGTAAATGGAGAAATCAGAATTGATTTCAGTAATAATATTGATTCTAAGATATTTGAGAATTCATTATATTGTGAATATGTTTAGATTGGGTTTATGGACAAAATACCAGAAATGAGAATATTGAACCTAATCATATGTGAAATAGTTTGTCTCCTTACTTATAAGTTATAGTAAAGACATATGAAACTCATGCATAAGTATATAATCAAATGGACGTTTAGCATTTTTCTTATTTCTTTGCATATATATATATATATATATATATATAGCAGACCGAGATATGTGGAAAGAAAAGGGGGAGGCCTTCATCCAGCAGTGGATAGAAAACGGCTGAATATGATGATGATGATGACGATATATATATAATCTTAATATTAATTTGGTATTTTGCTCGATAAAGCAAACAGCCATTAGTTATTATATAAAAAGCAAAATGTATGAAGAAACATGCCGCATTTGTAATGATTAGAAAAGAAATGGTCTATTTTTGTATAACAATTTATTTACTCTGTCTAGTGCATAATATAATAGTACATAAACATTAGACGAAATAAGCAAAAGATATAGAGTAATATTACCAATAAATGAAACAAACAATAAATAGCTAAAGAAAAGGTTTAACAAATAAGGATTATGTTATCAAATGGCTGTATATAGTTTTCGTCCAATTATTTGAAGAAGGTCTAAAAATAAATCAAGATTGGTATGATTATAAATTTATTCTGCAAATTCTGACTTCTTGTCATAACTGAGATTTTTATGTACGCTATTTCTGGAAACAGGTGCGTAGAACTTAGATCTGTATCTGACAATTCTGGATGAAACATTAAAATGACACTTTGCTAACATACAGGGACACTGTATTTTGTTTCTAATAAAGAAAAGCTATCTCCAATTGCATACTTAGATTTCAAACTTTTAAACCAAAAACTGAACGAGAGACGCATTTATGTTATTCCGTTTTTAATTCACAACGATCTTACAAATTTTGCAATATTAATTATTCATATCAGTTGAGTAATTTTCCCATAATGTAGGAGATCCAAAGGGAACTACAGCATCCTAACGAAAGTCCGTAAAGGTGTCGTAAGGAAATAAAAGATAAATAAAACATTCAGTCTAATGCAACTAAATATCCTGAAGGCTTTAATTCAGAGATACTTCATCTATGTGTTAAAACGTAAATAGCCTGAAAATATAATTCCAAGATCTGAAGAGAAAGACCAATAAGTCTCCAGTGAAAGTCTCCAAGACAAATATAAGGTAACGCATTTATTGACATTGAGATTCATATCCATAGAATTAATCGGTTATTGCACAACCGACACATGTGGCATAAGATTATCATGGCATATGTGTTGTTTCTGCATTACCCGATTCAAATATACAAAGTTATTAAGATTTTGTTGAGCCGTATGATTAAGATTGTCTATAAAATTATGTCTGTAGAGATCAAGATTGAAGAATTAGTTACATAATAAAGCAGATGATTAATGAACATAAAAAATAAAAGAGACCCTAATTGAGGAACACCGATGGTAAAAAACTTTGTAAAGTATTGCCAAATCACGTGAAACAACAGAGTTGATAATAGTAATAATTTGATTACAAAGTATGAAGAAAAATTAGTCTGCTATTTTTCGGTGTTAATTTAAGGCTAATTTTCTTTAATTTCCTTTTGAATATTGCTAGACAATTGACGTTCCTTATACTTTTCTGTAGTTGATTCCAGTTGCAAGCAGCGGATATTATGATTTGTTTGGTGAATTATTATGTCTGATATATGTTTTTGAACATTGGCAACAACCGAGCAGCCGTAGCTCAACTGGTCGATCGTTGCTTCATATTTGGAAGGTCCTGCGTTTGATCCCAGCAGATATAGTGAATTATGTTGATCAGGTCAGATATATGTTTGAGAATAAATAATAGATTTCTATATCTAGATCTTGTAGACAGCGAATCTCAATTCACCAAATTGTAAATAGCAGTAATTTCTAAGGGTTGTGACTCACAAAAAGTAAACAAGTCTCTGTAATGAAAATAGGGGAACAAATGCACGTTGAGATACGGGGTTAAATCACATACGAGAGTTCCGAATATGTTGTAGTATTCTTCCGTTGATTTCTTTATATCTGGCACAAACTAAATAACAATAGATAGGGTGAGGTGAGAAAACAGTAACACTTGCGCAAACATTTTTTTTACAGGAAGTAGGATAAAATATTTTAATTACTGAAGTCGATGTAAGGATGAGTATGATTTTATATATACATGATTTATTTGTGCTGACCAAAAAGAATTTCATCTAATATTACCTCAATTTTTTTGCGAATGTCTAGAAAAAAAGTAGACCCCGAAACGTAAATGATTAGTCAAACAGGGAATCGAGCCAAGTCTTTCGTTTTCTGTTGTGTAGTGTCCTGGGTTCTGACACAGACAGGATATTGATCTGGTTCACCAAGACTTGCCGATTATGTATAGGAATTCCTCAGTGATAGACGAACCATTCGGCAGGAAAGGAACGTCGGTTCTATTCTCGGTATATCCAGCCACCCATTCTCTTTGTATTTCTTAAAAATAAGAAAACAGATGTACTCCGAAAGTTGTTACAAGTATCTGTTAATTTTGACTATGCACTATCTAAACTTGTTTATATTTTCGTTTACAACGTCAAAGACTGTTTATTACTTTCTTCAAACCTTTCAATACTTTTACTCTACCCATAGAAGAAGGAAAAGAAACTTAGAGACTATTATGCAAGGTGCCAAACCAACAGTTGCCTGGTGTAACTACAAGAAACCAGTGAAAACAAGTCAACAGCAGCAGCAGAATTCGAACCTGCATTTCCTTCCTGTCCCAATCCATAGTTTGCAACCTTGACCACTAGACTACGGGTCCTAGATTTCCGTATTTCGTTTCTACTTTGTTCTTTCTAGTTTGATTTTACAGCTGTACGATGGGTGTCCGGCACTGTAACATATAAAACACATTTTGAGGAAACCACTAAATAGAGTATTTCGGTCACCCATGTTCAGCAGTTTGTAATTTCCAGAATGTTAGTTTCTTTGCTATTCGCAGGAAAATATTGATTTTCATGGCTGCTTTTATCCTTTCTTAAATGATCACATTGCAAAAACATTCCGCGGAGGGATGTACAATTCCAGATGAGTATGCGGATTCATTATTTAAAAAAGATCAGTTGGAAAATTAAAACCATTGGCGAGGAAGAACAAAAAAGAGGTAATTTTACCTGGCTGTGTAACCTCTGGGACAATCGACGTTCACAGCTGCTTGAAATAACACGGCCCATACTAACCACAGCTTCCGACACAATGAATATTTGTGCTCTCTTGGTGGAGTCATCTGGAAAGGTAACAAACGAAAAAAAATCTTCGAAATAATAACATTCTTTAGTAAACTTAAAAGATACAATTTAATTAAAATATTAAAGGGCATTATGATAATAATGTACATTCCTGTGTATGACCAATATTCAATAAAAGTTTCACCAATGTTGCGTTTAAAAAAAAAACAAAGTAAGTTTCTAATTGTTCCCTGTGACCGCGATTTAGGATGGAATTTGTACGTACAGTATGTTCCCAATTACACAGATTACTGATGGGGGAATAGTTGTACGAATAATCCGATTTAGCATTATAATGTACAATTTAAATAACATAGATTTTCAGTATATGTATAAAACTAATGTTTTAGTAAAGTCATAATTACATTTGTGAAGAAAATACTCTGGATTGTTCTGCTTTGGAATACCAAGAATTTTGGGGACTGTGAGCTTGTCTGTGGTAGGATTTGCGGTTCGGGAAAATTCATGACCCTGGTGGTTATAAAGAACTCATCGTTGCGTTTGTGGTTGTATTTATACTACTACAAGGTTAAAGGAAATAAGAAATGCGATGACCCCAAAATTCAACACAATTTTAGATCTTTAAAAATCAAGGAAGTTTATAGAAATTACCACAAACTTGCAATTGTCAACATACACTTTCATCATACATAATCATGATTCTGTTACATGCAAGGAGAATGATGATGAATCACATTATATCACTCATCTCGCCAGAAGACACGCAGATGGATCTGATAGCTGCGTATCGGACTCCAATAACAGACAGGAAGGTAAATAGAGGAGATTGATACTTGTGTTAGACATTAGTTATGTTTGATGGTTGTCTTCCACGTCGAGGCAGGTAGACAGACCCATTTAAATTGTAATTAGAATGGACTTTTTAAAATGATATGAAAAAGGTTAGATAGACAATATTGTCGGACTTTTACACCTTGCAAAATCAGAGATGACCAACCTCATTCCGATCTCGAATATCCGCATCCTGATTCCAGTTTCGCACATACCAATATTCCGATCCAAATCCAGATTTAAGACTCATCGATGTTGATCTCAGTTTCGGACTTCCGGATCTGGGATCGAGATATTCAAATGCCAGTACCCGAATTTAGTTTCGAGTATCCAACAGATCCGGAACTAGAATTCAAGAATCCGGATTATTTTATTTATCTGGTTGTTCTAGAATCTGGATTCGACCATCCCTAATGCAAGTAGGGGGAAAATTCCATTTACAGCTGTTCTAACGAAACGAAATACAAACAGAAGAACATAACATCTAAAAGAGAACTCTGTTGCAATGTGCATGACAATACTGTTGTATTGTTAGTTCTGTAAGTATATAATACGAAATTATAATGCAATTTGAAAACAAGCTGCGGTGTGTTGCAATCTCGTGTACTGCATTGTCTCTGATCTGTTAACGAGGCAAGTGAATTACAGATCACTTTAAGACGGTTCTAATTTGACCAAAACTCTTCTAGGCTAGAGTTCTAGTCGATATTCTTCTTTATTATTATAATAGTAAAAAATAATAATAAAACGATATCATACCTTCATATCATATCCATAGGGACTGAGCCATTCGAAAAAGAATATCGTGACGGCAGCAACATGAACAGCAACTAAAGCTACGAGCATCCACATGGCGCTATCAAAAGGTTCTGAAATAAAAGTTTGACAATGAAAATAATTGATAAAAAATACTATTGCTTTAGCAACTACATAATTGGTCATTTTTTATTATATTCTTTTAAACATGTTAACTGACTGGGAACAGTGTATGATACAAAATAACAACTAACACATCACCATCATGTATTAGCAGTGTACTACAATATGCTATGTTCAACTTTGAACCTTCCCAACCGGCAGAGTTTCGCAACAATTAATTTGGAATAGAGGCTTGTATTGTAAGGGAGTGTTTGATTATTCATTTTGAACAATTTGGCACACAATTAGGCATCTTAGACTGAGATTTACTTACTGTTTGTAGACGAACGATAAGTCGTATGTCAAGTAATATATTTTGTAAACTGTACTGGTTTAGTAGTCTCAGGCACTAGGCTTCAGTTCACGACCCTCAGCTCTGGGTTCAAATCTCGACTGAAGAATGGATGCTTGTGTAATTTTAAACTTAACTGGTTATTAAATCGGGATGGACAAAAGTAATTACTTTCTAAAATACTCCATACATAAAAGATTCATCAAGTCCACATATTTCTTTAGATTGTAGTTTTTTTAGAGATGACAATGCCAAAAGAAAAACAATTCGTTGTCGGTGACAACTTCTGATAGGGATAAAAACTCACCTTAGTGACAGTTTACATACATTAATTGTTACGATGTCTAAGGTCTCTACATACTACTTGGATAGAACTTCGGTTTTCAAGATACGACGCATGCAAGATTCGAAGTCCTCAGCTATTCGGTTGGCGGAATTTGTGCGTGATCCGAGGCTTCAGATTCAGAAATATTCACATTAACATAGAGGCGGCAATGATGGGATGTATTTTATGCACACAGTGCTAGTCAACTAATTCTACTCTGGTCTTGCAATGTCATTGAGAAGCACCGGAATTACACCTCGATCGCGTCTTTTCTTTGATTCAGAGCTTAAGGCGGTGAGTTGTTGTTTGATACTTCTGACGAAAGACACGTTGATGTAATTGGTGAAATTACTAATTAATAAAATTGTAAATTTAAATGTTAAAATAGTGTCACTTAAATATAATGCAGTTTGTTAAACTGATTACCAAACCTTGTAATAAATTTACCCATGATTTAAAAAATGTTTTTAAAACTTTACGTTTATATCTTTAGTAGTAAGGTCGATTCAAATGTCTTATTGCGATTTTTCTTGGCGATTCTTAAGGGTCAAAGTATCATTCACATTCACAAAATCATCGCAAATGAGTTTAGTCAGTAATGAATTTTTGTTTTCAAATTCTTTTCTTCTCTCGTCTTTTGAAAGTCTCTTCCTTCTTTCAATCTTTTGTATGCTTTATGTATTTCGCTAACCCAATCCAATTACATTTCACCTGCCCAGGTTGCAAAGTATGGAGGAAATGTTCCGTGACATCAATCCTTGTTTGATTTTGCTTACTCCATTCTTATTACTTCTAACTGTCGTCATGTTGTTGATTTTCTTTTGTTAGTGATTTCGTAGCGATTGGAATTAAGACTTTACTGCTTAGGGTTTCAGTTAAACCTTTCGGTACGATATTTGGACACCTACTTTTTCCGGATAGTATGAAGATATTTTGTATATGTTATAGCGAGTTCTAGAGAAATGTTCGGAGGGATATCTTCGTGCAGGCTACTCGGAGTGGAGAGTGTTCTGTTGTGTTACTCGAAGCGAAGATTGATCTGCTGTGAGTTCTTCTTCTTTCCTCTTAAATCCGTATGATGTAGCGTACTTCCACATGTTGTCTGGTTAGCAGAAGATAAGAGAATACACGCTCTAGTCTTTGGAAGTAGGATATGAGGAATTGTATATCTACATCTTTGTGAATTTGTAATGTTCTTCCATCATGTTTGTGTCCTACGATAGTTTTTAGTCCTATAAATATATTTATGTAACTTGAATGTAATAAAGGTGCGAATTTTCAGTTACGATTAGTTACGATTTAGTTCAACACCAAAACGACTCTTAAGCTCATTAACCATAACCATGTGCTTCATCTTCGTCTTAGAACTTATTGTGTATTATGGTAGATTCAAGAAACTCGATGAAGAGCGAGTAAGCCTGATTTACGAAACACATTCCGAACCAAAGTGTAAAATAATAACTGATTACCGGAAAATAAATCAGTCGCCAAAAAGTGCACAAAATGAGAATTTCCAGCACCTATTGTAAATATATAATCCACTTTTGTGCACAAAACTAAATCCAGTTAAGAAAAAAATGTCCCTGAAAATTCACAAAAAAATAGTATTTTACTGTATAGACCTTGGAGTAAATCCCTTTAAAGAAGACTTCGTACACTTTGAAACCAGTTGCTGGATAATCTTTACAAGAGTTTTAATTTGATTTATATTAAATGAATATATTTGGAACGCTTCTTTTCAAGCACTACTCAAAGTCTTGTCACTTGTAGACAACATGCTACCGAGTGGAAAACTTGAAAAGTAAAAGTTGATGCCCAAGTTGAATACCTACATAAAAAAACGAAGTAAAACAGAGCAGCATGAAAAGCTATTCGGCATGAAATTCGATTAACCATTCGCAAAATTTGCAATCAAATTGATTTGGTATTCTGCGTAAATACTATTTTGGTTTTGAGATATATCCAAGTTGTTCCAGTTCAGAATGATTCGATTTAAACTTAGTACAAGTTTAAATTAACCACCTCATGGGAGTAGTATGAGATCTGCAAAGACGGCTGCTATGCAAGCAGTAAAGCTAAGAAATGGACATCAATTTAGGTAATTGTGAGACAAAGTTCTTAGAAAATGACAGAATAATAATAAATAAAAGAAAATTGAAATGTAGGTGAAGAGACCAAGTCTTCTACTAGAAACTAAGTTCTGATCTCTACGCCTTAGAGCGAGGTAACTTATTTTACACGAATAAAGAGACCAGAAGAGAAAGATGAGAAAGAGAGAGAGAGAGAGAGAAAGAGAAGTGGGGGAAGACAGAAATAGTTGTATAATGTGAAATAGATTGTTCACGCATCTCTCTCATCGGAAGACCTCCTGTATTCCAAAGAACTTTTCTCTAACGGTATCTCTTATTTTTGCTTGATATTTTAAAGAAAATATACTACATATTCTCCTGGAGAGGTAAATAGTAAATGTTTATGCGGATAGCCCGTAGTTCAAATTAAAAAAATAAAATAAAAATAAACATCTTAACTACTAGGAAGCAATGTAGAAGTTCACAAGAAAACAAATATTTTAGAACACTCAAGGGACTATAGTAATTCTTCAATTAAATTCGATTCTTTTCGAGTTTTATTTATAATCTTCAGGCGAGATAGAATAGGGAATAAGGTTGCCAAAGTATTCGGCCAGAGCCTATTTGGAAGGTACCATCCCTCGTATGATTGCGAAAACTCTCGAAAAATCTGTAAGGATGATCAGCTGCAAGAACCTTTCCAATGCGGAGCCTTCCAAACCTATATACCATTGTATTTGTGGATATCTTGTATTAATTTTAACTTAAGTATCGATCTGTTTAATATAATAAAGAAACAATTGTTTGACATTAAATCGTGTTAAGGTCATACCAAGATGGCGATCATTTCTTCTTTTCCCCTTTGTATAGCATACATCCTAAATTCTCCAGGTGGATGTTCGCTGAAATTTTATTGGTTCTCCGTTTTCGTTTTGGGATATTTTTGGTTTACAATTTTTCTTATTAATAATATGATCTATTTTGCGAATAGTAACAGGTAGACAGCTGTCTTTATCGATAATAAAGTTATCTTTTAACACTTTCTCTTTCAACTGTTTAATATTTGTGATATACTGGGGTGAAGAGTATGAGCATAGTCAGTAAATAAACTCAGAAATAGATAACTATAGTTAATTTAATTTCTTCATATCTTTTGTTTATGACAGTTTATTTTTCATGATTTATTTACATTTTGACGACGTAGGTTACGATTTTTTAAAAAAGCTACACAGTAGTTTCACTTATAGATTTTTATGGTGTAGAAATATGTTCATATTAGGGCTCGAAATTAACTTTTGGTAGCACTGGCCCACAAGTCCACAAGAAATATTTTCTTTACTGGTCTTACAAACGTTTTACTGTTCCCTTTTTAGATCAGTAAATAATTATAATCAGCGTAATTTTGTAGTCCACTTTATTATATTCGTTTAGGCTACAGGACAATGCAGGATACGAAATACGAAAGAATAATTATAACCATGTAAAGATTCTGCCAAAGCAAACAGGATCATGCTTAACAAATACGAATGCCTGATGTCTGAATTATCACACTTGCTTTGTTTTTATTACACTAAATATCTTCTTCGTAAGAATCTGCTTTCAGTCTGGGGTAGCAGGGAGAACGCATGACACAATTAGATTTGGATGTCTGGATTAAGCCTTGACGAAAGAATAGAGTCTTGTGATATAATTATGTATCGAGTTGGAAGGATTGTTCTGGATAAAAGATTAGATTGTTCCGTGTCAAAAACGTGATCTGAATTGAGATCTTTTACGATGTTGTTTGAATATTAATTGTGAACAAAGTTGGAACTTTAAATATCCACCTTAACCTACTATTATTTAACTAATATTGAACAAATTTCTGTTGGAGCTATTCTGGGTTCGATTACCAGTGAACGTTTAAAATTCTGGTGTTGGGTCAGCGTCATGAGAACAATTCAGAAGCTACTTGAATAGAATAGGAAACTGGGGTCCTGAAAGTCGAACACACCGCTACGAATAGACGTTATATTAACCTTGTAAAATTGTACTTGAACGTAATACAGTCGTCTGACAGAGGCTGTTGCAGCAGTCAATTAAGTTTAGTTTCATTAAATAAACACAAAAATTTTCGTTAATTGATAAAGCTCTCATGTATTATATGTTCCCGCACTTAAGTATTCACAATCCATATAAAAATACATTATATGTCACCATCGATTATGTTGCATCAGTACTAAGTTTAAAGTCGTTTTATATTAAGCCATACAGATCGGAAAACTTCTTGAATGTAAGAGAATAGTGGTAAGTAGATTACAGGCTGAAACAGTTCAGTAACACTTACCTAAAAAGGCAGTTGGAGATATGATTCCGGTTCTTTTCGCTACTACAATCGCTATTCCAGTGTCTAGAAAAGGCAATGAAAAGTCAATCGCTTCCGATCGTTCGTAGTTTATCTTCAGAGATGTCATCACCATATCCGCTTTGTGGTTTATAAGTGCTGCCACAAGCCCATTCCAGCTACCGTTCTGAAACAAAAGAAAAGCTGAAAGTTTATATTAAACTCTCTTCATTTCATTTATACAAGAATACCTACACGAAGTGAGACTACTAAAATGAAGCAACGTATTTGGGTAGGAAAAATCGATAAGTAGGGAGCTACAGGTTTGACAGATGCGATGTTCGCGTATGTGATATAATGATACTTGTCTAGGTAATTGGTCAAAGGTTCCCGAAGTATTACAATTTATTAGCCTCATATCTGAGAGAATGACAAGTTCGAATCGGATAAAGCATTATTTTTTTTGTCGACAACTGTGTAAGCAGTAGTCTTATAATCGCTATTGCATACATTTGAACACGGCAGTTGTCATACAATGCTAACTAGTACGTAAGTTGGATTCGACAAAGAAATCCTCGAACAGCTAACCCAGAAGTTATATGAAAGAAAGTAGCATGATTAACAATAATCTGCTTCTGATGTTTAAAGTAATTTTTATTAGAAAGACTTATGTTAGTTTTCAGGTTCCAATTTACGTGTTTTCTCTAATCGATAAATTATAATCTCACGAATATTGAACGCTAAAGTCCAGGGCAATAAACCTTTGAGTCTATAGGTTGTTGTTCTTTTAGACACAAAAATAGAATAATTTGGTTATTTACGAGCTACTCTTCTGTTCCTTTATTAACCCAAAATTGTAACTTAGATCTCTTATCTCCCTTGAAAGTTGCAGGGGTTGCAAATTCTTTAAGGAATAAAAGGAATAATATTCTTGTTTTCCCCGAATAAAACAGATTAGCTGGACGAAACCTCTGTCTGCATGGCCCGATTCAGTTAATACAAAATGCTGGCAATCCAATGAAAATCAACGCTCGTACGATATAACAATTACTGTTAATAATAAAGAATAAACACGGCTTGCCAGAAACCCAGTCTACAAACATTTACCATACCAAATTGAGAAACTGTTGTCCATAACCACAAGAAGAACAAAATTTAAAGAAATATTTGAAGATATTGAAGAATAGATTGTACTTCTAATGCCAATATCTGAATGCCACCGAAGAACGGTCAAAATGGATCCATTCTATTGTGCATGTGAGGTCTAATGTTGTACGGTACTGCTCTTATGCATTACATAAGATCAGAAATTCTTGCACATTCGAATAGATAACGTTTCGATTCTTCCTTTCGTTCTCTGTTAACTTTGATCGAGTGTTTTTTTTTAACTATTTGAACTTCTACACTAAAAAAAAAAAATAATCTGAAATTGCGAAGAATCTTAATGGTGTGACCATCCTGAAGCGAAGAAAAGCTAATGCAGCCTAATTTATTCATACATAGAATGACTCCAAGGAAATTGTTAACTTTCGTACATGATGGTGTATTTGAATTTGAATTTATTTTAAAGCCTTGAGGCACCTGAGGCTCAGGCCAATGATGATGTAATGCGCATTTTGAAGACTAACGTTTGACTTCGGAAAATGGTAAACAAAGTTCACTAAATTTTGATTAAATTGAAGCTCATGAATATGAATTTAGCAGACACTGAACTAACTAATCCAGTTATATCTATTGAGAACTTGCTGTTGGATAAACATAAAAGTGAATCTTACTTACAAAATATTGTTGAGTTCAGACATACTCAAGGGGAACAGGAGGCCTAAGCTCCCTCGAAAATCTTTCGCCCCCAACACATCTGTTTATGATTGCTTCTTTGTGTCAGAATTTACGAGGGGCACTTCGGAACAAAGTATTAACGGGAAAATACCCTTGTACACTGTATAACGTGTTAACATGTCGTTTAATAATATTTTTCACACACAACACTTAAGAAATCGGTCCGCTCCATCCCTTGCAGACGTATACATGCATTTTTGTACCCCCTTCGCATGTGTGCTTCGTGAACTATCGACATTAGTTGTGACGTGAAAGTAAGTTTAAACCCATATATTTCTGTTAATTGTTACGTGAGCCGCTCTTTTTGAAACGACAATATCCATTATATATGGAGCTTCCTCATTTGTCAGAGAATAACTATTAACAACAAAAACCTAAGCGATTCCAGGCACCTCTTTTGCACCACAAATAACATCCAGTGTATATGTTAAGTAATGTGTCATGTAAGGACAGATTTCATATCTTTAAAAAGCCTTGTGTAAATGTCTGAACTCAACACTGCTCACCGTACTAACTACTTCGATCAACAACTTGAATTCCCCATTAGATATTTTATAATGTATAATAGAGTACGCTGGAATGAACGTACTTTGTTCTGGAAGCTGACTCATTATATCATATGTTCTTTCTAGCATACATTTATACAGCATACACATATTTAAATGTAATCCTTTGTACCAAACCGTAAACACTAAGGAAATTTATACAACAAAATTATTTTTAAAATACATTGCCATAGCTCAAGCCAGAAATAAGTAGGTAACTGAACTAAACTGCAAGTGAGACGGTTCGAAATAATTATGCACACGCGCGTGCTACGTCGGCCAATAATATTTCTCCACGTTCGTTATAGCACACTGATTTTATTGATAACAAGAGTATGTTGAAACATTTTTTGGTTGTAGTAACGTTTGTTTCTACACATCTGACTGTAATCATGAAATATTACACAGTACAATTCGGATCAATAGGTTCGCGGGGGTTAAAACAGCGCAGCCGACTTTCCTGACTCAGGTTTTTCAGTTTATCTCAACTTCAACAGACGATTGCTGGGATTATACCTTAAGTAAGGCCCTCGGAGGTACTGTCCCAAATCTTCTACCTAATCCTTCTTAGCTGGAGCCAAAGATGCCAAAAGTCCACGGATAAATTGAAATTCAAATTACACAGCACAATTTCATTCACACCATATATGTCATTACCAACCTATAAAGTGTAGTTTATACTCTAAATGTGTACACTAATCGCTACACACTTGTTACAGAACATAAAAGGATCAAAGAGACTTACTATAATCAATATATCGACTTAGACTACGCTTTGAGGCAAGCAAGAAGACTAAATAGCTAAACTAAGCAGAGCACCGACAGGAGGATATTTATTTATGCCAAGCACCTGAAGATGTTGAACATCCGAAGGAAGAGGTAATTACCAAATAAACGCTTTGAAATCAATTTCTTCTCTTTTCCTCTGAGGCATAGCAGCAACACCATTATCAAAAGACCTTCCCCATTAATTTCATAATTCTCTAACTTGATCAGATCTTTTCCCACATAACATGTTTTTCTCTATTAGCGAAAAAAGAAGCACTCTGTTCATAAGATGTCATATCAAGTGTTAAGAGGAAACTGTTAGTTACAAGAGGAAAATAAGGTGAAGATGTGGTAGCTAGTTGGCAATGTGCAGAAACTGGAAGTAGGGGATTAGGGCATGAGTAACAGAACTAGTTAGTGAGTGTGTAGACGGCGGAGTGGGAGACGAGAGGGAAAAGAAGATCAAGGGAGGAAGGATGCTGTGGTTGAGAGCATGGGGAATTACAACTCCCAAGCCAATCGCGAATCAATTTCTATCAGCTGAGAACTTTCACAGAATGTGATGAAAAAAAAGGGTCTTTGCTCTAGCAAAAGCGATCGAGCTCTGCATGCTGAGATACACTTACTCCCCTTTACTACAAGAACTAGACCTGTTATTCAAGGATGCTGTGATGAGTTTCTTTTTCCTTCCCCCTTTCCTCCGCCTCGAACATACACACATACATACAGAGAGAGAGAGAGAGAGAGAGAGAGACCAACACCAATTGGTTCATTTATTGCTTTCAAGTTCCAGGAAGAGGAATCATAGTGACTAACAGTTCCGTCTAAAGCTCCGACAACCTTTTCGATTCGTTCAGAAAGTTGGTTAGAAGTTAAAATGAGAAACAAAAACGAAAAACTAAATTTAGAATGCCTAAACATTTTTCTGAATGTTGTCAACAGCTAAATTATGGGTATTTGAACGGTCATCAGGTTTCTGTCGCTCAAACCGGGATAGGGTAGAGGAAACGATGCGGAAAACAGTTGGCCAGGGCCTAAGTTGGAGTACCATTTCGATATTTGCTCTGGGAAAATCTCTAAAAAAAAAAAAACTCTGGGAAAATTTCAGTCAGGATGGTCGGCCGTTCCAATCGAACCCAGAACCTCCCGAATGCAAAGTCAAATAGGTGTATATGAAATTGTGCTCATCAAGATGGAGTACACAATGCATGAGTAAATTTTACATTTATCTGTTTATTTCTAACATCATTGGTATTTTGGAAATTACAAATAAGCAGGGACGTAATTAGAGAGTTCGTGAGTACCTATCCCCCCATCGTATCTCTATGTGAATTTAGTATAATTTTAAGCGTAAATATATATATTTGTGTTTTATTCCCGGACATACTTTGGACTCTGTTGGTTCTCCGAAACCAAATCTGGATTTTCCTACAAATAAGAAAAAGCTTGATTTTATCTGTTCCTGTGTGTCCCTATTTGAATTTTGAATTTATTTATAGCATTCAGGCGTCTGTGGCTCATACTGGTATATGGTAGGGGAAAAGATGTGAGAAGGAGTCAACCTGAACCTAAGTTGAAAATACCATCCGAACATTTGCTTGGTGTGACTGAAGAAAAATTCTGAAGAATTCTCAGTCAGAATAGTCGGTCGTTGGTACTGAACCCAGGATCTTTAGGATACGAAGCCAATGATCTACCAACTGAGGTACGAGTGCTTGGTCTCCCTATTCACATATAGTATAATAGAAACGCAGGATATCAACGCAAATCAATTATATATGTTGAAATGGTTAGTATCACCTTAAAGTTCAGTACAAGTCAATATATCGCTTCCAGTCGAGTGGAGAATGGCCTCGGTTGTTTACATAGTCAATTTCTCGATATGTACTAAAATAAATGTGGAAAGTGCATGAGAAAATTTAAGTCTTATGTGGATCACATACACTTCTGTAGTCTACAGTTAATTGAATAATGAACATGCTTGTTTCTCCGGTTCATGGTCTGCGGTTCAAACCTGCTGGTTAACACAGAAGTGTATGTCCTGTGCTTAGAAGTACATCAGTTTGTTTAGGACTACAATGGCAATTCAAATAAAAGCATAAGCTTCTGTAATTTTAGAAGCAGTTCTCAGCTAAAACTAGCCTGGTAATACCAAAACGATGTTACACAATTTGTAGTACATGCATAGTAGAAAATGTGGAAGTTCGTAGCTGAATGAGCAATAAATACACGTTTTTTTTTCTCAATATGTTCAGTTTCGGTTAACAATCCAATCTCACATGAAGTTAATGTTCAATAAAATCTGCCGTTCAACTTAGGTGAACAATAATTTTATTTGTGAATAGACATTCTGGATATGAATATCGATATGTATTTTCCATATAAACTCTCTACAGATATCTGATTAATAGGTAATTATTATTCTTACCCAACATTTGGAATATCGAGCCCTAATTTACATCCGTGCTGCCCGTTTGCAATCTCGTAACGTGTCCTACTTTTATTAGTTTTCATTATACAAATTTATACCACGATATTACACCAATAATGCCAGAGAAAAGGAAATTGTAAGTATTGTATTATCATTAGGGAAAAAAAACGATATAGAAAGAGAATATCTTTCCTTCCATTTCAACTTTCTAAAAGCAACAAATAGAGAAATTCATGAGAACTTGCATAACCATTATTAATGATGTTCATCTTCTTTACCTAGAAGTAAAACGGCTTAAAAACTGAGAACTTGAAACTTTAATGATAAGTAAAAATATGGGATGTTCAAGTATTAGGTAAGCACGGTTTTTAGTCATTTTAGACGTCTTCTTCCCCCATGTAAATATAAATAAGCAACTAATATACAACTCTTCTTGTGCTTACGTAAAACGTCAGATTTCTGGTCGTTATTTAGGATACTAAATACCTGTGTGAAAATCTTCAAATTTAGACTAATATATACTTTTAAGCGGATAGGTATATAAATCATTAACAAATATAATTGCATTGGTTTTACTGTGGTTAATGTTCCGACAGGAACGAGATTTAATTATTAAAAATAAATAAGCTGATAATGTGTGAAGCGTTAATTCAGTAGAAGTAGCGAGCAGTAGTGTAAAACTATGATTTTCATTAACATTTTATCTCTTCCCACGGACCGGGAGTTAACAGCTACTAACTTCACATAATCTTACAATAAAAGAACTAGACAACAGAGCATGGCTTATCCGGAAAATCTGATTGTGAATCATAAATAGATTGGTGCAAATTCTCATACATGTGGCTCTAAAAATGAAGGAAGCATTACTTTTTAGGGAAAGCGGGCCAACAACCTTTTCTGAATGTATTTGGTGCGCTGATTCCGAATATTTTGTTTTGCTACTCTCGATTTTGATGTTACGTGCTTCAAAATGCTAAAACCAAAAACAAAATGGCGGCCATACGAAAGGAACTGCTTGTAGCTTTTGAAGGAGCAGAAAGAAAATAGTGATCTTGGTGTCAAACATTACATTTTTTGTGTATTCTGAACAAAAATATGTTGTTTGGCACTGCGAAATTTTAAATTATTTCCTCCAAATCGCTAATAAACAAAATGGCGGCTACATGCATTCATGCAATGTTTCGTTTACTTTTGAACTAGGAGTAAAACAGTGATTCTTGTCTAACAATAGGTTTTAATACAGAGAAAACTATAGAACATTTCTAAAGTAAAGGTGCAAAATAATAATATATATTCAAAGCAACCATATTGAATTATTAACAGTACAAATATATGATAAATACGTACGTTATCCTTCTTCACCCTTCTTTTGTTTACAGATAGGTATGACATTTTTCTAATCACGGATATTTGTGGACTCCTTAGTGCCAGTATCTGCACATTTGCAAGCTGCAATACATACAAGCTGGCCTTTCCTGCAGGAACTTGTAGCGGATGCCACCCAACCCAAACATGCACTGGTGCCAATGTCGTTGCAGGATTGTGGAATTGGTAGCAGTGATTGAAGGTTTGGACCGAGCTGTCCATCAAACATTTTCCATCCCAAGATAGTAGGTGGGGCTAACAAAAGTTTTCGTATAACCGATTGCCTGTACACCATGGCTTGATAGTGGGCTCGCTGTACATGAAGCCGTACAGCATCGGTAGTCGTGCGGGGGCGGTTTTCCTTTGCTGAACAACATTACTCTGGCTTCGTCACAGCTGCTTGCCTCCGGTACACGATACAACTTGCATATGAACTTTTCTGTCTTATGCGCTCTTTCTTGTTTCAATTCGAGTTTCGAAGACAGTATACAATTTTTTCCTGACTCCTTCAGTTCTTGTCGAAGCCAAATCACAGCTAAATCAACTTTCTTGATTTTAGTTTCAGCCTTACTTGTCGCTTAGCAATTTCATTAGACTGTTTTGGTGGTAACAACCTTCTGCAGAAATACGATCGCTTACAGCTGCTACACGAACACTATGTACCTCAATGTATTTAGATGCTGAAAGAAGCTTATTACTCATATTTTCACTGGTAATATAACTCGTAACATGTCTTCTGCTTGATTATGGTAACATGACCAAACACGCACAATTTACAGTTCACGACTTGCCGGCGGAACATCAGATTTCGAAAGAGAAGTCATGACATTTCTGCAATCTGGCAACTTTTTCCTGGTATTTATAATCAGCATAGCATGACTTATATTAAACCAGTCCTGGTTTAGGGTCAGAACTGAAAGTGGATTCCAGTCTTTTAATTGTATCTCTGTAACTGATATCACGCAACTTTTTCATGTATTGGTTGCATCGTACACTGAATTCACACCTGGTGGACTTGCATTAAATAGAGTGTCACCCTTTGATTCTTGACAGATGATGCAAAGATGATAGTACACAGATGCAGTTTTTTTTAAATTTATAAATGGATGCATGGAACTATGCTTGTATCATTCCGAAATAAAGTAAACAAAATATAAGTTTACTCATTTTGTGGTTCTTTTAAAAAAATACAGCAATTTCCAAACATTTCAAATTACGAAACATTTCCAAACATTTTATATAATAACATAGTTATAAGAACTATATTTCGTATGGCCGCCATCTTGTTCTTTAGCGATTTGGAGGAAATAACTTAAAATGTCGGAGTAGCAAACAACATATTGGGATTCAGCATACCAAAAACATAATGTTTGACACCAAGATCACTATTTTTTTCTGCTCCTTCAAAGGTTATGAGGAGTTAATTTCGTATGGCCACCATTTTTTTTTCTAAAGCGATTTGGAGCATATAACATCAAAATCGAGAGTGGCAAACAAAGTATTCGAAATTAGCACACCAAATACATTCAGAAAAGGTTGTTTGCCCGCTTTTCCTAAAAAATGCTTTCTATACTGTCAGAAGTTTCGAAAATTGTTCTAGTCTAAAATATACAAGTAAGGCGAAGCTCAGTAGGGAGACTGTACAGATAAGCTATCGCCAGGTTTCAGCAGCGATCATCCTTTCTATACAATCAATGTTCCGTTGGAAAAAATATGACGAGACCTTTCGAATGACAGCTCAACCACGTTGCTAGTCCTATCACTTCCAAATATGTAAATTACCCCCTATCTCTGGCACTGCCCCTGAAATGTGTATCATCTATAAGGTGGACCGGGGCTATTTGAGTCAAGGGGATATTTGGGACAAACTTAAGAAAAAATGCCACTGCGCATTTAATATGCTCACCAGTACGCTGAACCTGCCTTCAGTCGTGAGTTCGTTGGCAAAGGAAGGGTGCGTGTGACTTTGATCTGCTGTTTTCTTATCAGTTGCTGTGAATTTGCGACTATTCTGAGCAAGGTGAGTTGCAATACTTCATATTTTGCTCTGATATAAAATAGTGGCTGTATGATATAAGGTGCTGAACCTGTGTAAATGCATATATTTGTAAAATTATTACCGTACGCGTAAAACAGACCTCCGCATGTTATAACACCATTTTTGGTGTTCTCCTCTGTCTAGTGTGAAAGTAGTACGTTCCTACGTAAGCATGTGCGAAACGGGGCTATTTGAGTCAGGTGTAAACTTATGTGAATTTATTTAATTTATGGATTTTAATTGTGTATTTATGGTTTAGACTATATGATGTATGAATGTAAAACAAAACATTTCATTTTCTTTTTAGATGGACATACAAATCAAAACATAAATACAACAAGTGAAATAATGAAGACATGGAGAAGGCCATCGAAAGTGTAACAAAAGGTGATTTGAGTTTACGTGGAGCTTCAGCTCTGCAATGTAAATTTGAAATTTTGCGAAGGAAAGTGCAGGTCGAAAGGTTGAGACTAACCTTGGGTGATAATGATGAAATAGTTCAAAGTGCAAAACCGAAAGCCACAGAACACCGCACAGTACTGACAGAAGAACAGGAGGAAGAGTTCGTGTTGCGAATTTTGACTCTCGCGGGAAAAAGACTAGGCTCCACCCCTAAAACGATTCGTAAAGCTGTTCATCGATATGTAATAATAAATCAAATTATGCATCCTTGGAAACACAAAGGATTAGCTGGTGAAGATTGTTTTTTAAGTTTCATGAAAAGTCTGAACTTATCATTACGAAAGTATGAGGAACTTTCAAGAGCTCGTGCTGAGGAAATTAATAAGGAAGTTGTGAGTGATTTTTTAACTGTTGAAATCTGTTACTTCGACGATTAGTGTCAACACAAAACCACAGCGTATATACAACGTAAATGAAACAGGGTTTTCTCTTAACAACAACCCAAACAAGGTCATTGCCAAGAAGGGGAAAAAGAAGTGGTTGCTCTCACTAGCGTCGAAAGAGGCGAGAATGTCATTGTGATAGTCTCTTGCAACGCAGTTGGACAATACATCCCACCATTTGTTATTCTTAAAGGTTAGTGTATGAGAGAAGAATTCGTCAACAATCTACCACCGGCTTGTCACGATTCTTTATCAGATAGTGGTTACGTCAATGAAGAGTTGAGGAAAAATGTTTATTAATGTGTTTTTCACAAATTATATAGAAAAGAGTATAATTTAAAAATATACATGAACGCTAAGGTGATTAATGTAAACAATGTTGATACAGCGAAAGACCCAAATAGCCCCCTGAGCGACCCAAATATACCCGTTATTATTACTAGTCTCGAATTCTGCCATTTTTATTTTAAATTCGTTTTCAGAATGTCCATGACTTAACAGGTTCTTTATTCTTTAATATGATGTACTATAATAATGTACGTAGATTATGGGATAGTTATGTCAACTCTAAGGTACGTGGAGTTTAGGAAATTTTGACTTTTCTCTTACTATACTCAAATAACCCCGGTCTACCCTATAAGTTTGATATATCTCAACCAGAACTTTACAATGACACTTGAACCGCCTTCCAAGCCCTAGCAGTTCCTGAGTTTAGAATTACCACCTATCTCTAGCACCTACAATCTGGATGAATGATACGCCTTTGAACTCGTCTTGCCGAGACCTTTCCAACGACATCTCAACCACATCGCTAGCCCTAATAGTTCCCGATATGAAAGTTACCGACAGATGGACAGACAAACCGAATGGGTGCATAAGGTTTCACAGTCCTTGTTACTGAAACCTAAAAATCAAGAAACTGGTTTTAAACTTTCGATTTAATTTATAACGTATACATAATGGTTCAACCAAAATTTTATTTAGTACGTACTTTGTGCAATATGTTCGTACTGTATTTGCGCGTATGCATACAATAAATATATTCCTGAGTCCTTTAACAGTGCTGTCTTATTGCTAAGGACAGTACAATTTCGTCAATAAATGTGTTTAAATATCGTGAGTGAAAATCGTGTTTAAAGATCGTGATTAGAAAGAAAAAATGCATGAGTACAAGGGTAAATATCTTGAGCAGCTAAAAGTAAATAATTGTTTTCAATGAAGTGTTAAAATTTTAGGTGAAAACCTTACACTAGTGCATGCTGCTCAAAATAGGTTGACCATTCACCCCCGGTTTCCGAGTATTTTCCCCGGCTTAAGGCATTTATCCTCGGCTATTTTTCTCCCCGGTTTGAAGAATAAATATCGTTCGAATAATTACATTGTCCCATTTGGAAAGAAACATTCGAAAACGACTTATAACTAGGGATGCCCGATGTATTCTTTTCATGGTTCCTAATTTTATATTCTCAATTTATTCTCTAAATCCTTGAAATGTAAACTTTGTTATTTCTCTTTTCTAAATCACACTAGGAATTTTCTGATTGACTTTACCATTTGTCATTTCTAAACATAAGAAGTGCACATAAAAGTATTAAGAATAAAGCAATCTTTTATGTAATGCTAGGCAAAAAAAGAAAAGTTTTCAAATTTCAAGGGTTTAGTGGAAAATGGGGGGTGAACTTCATCTCTGCCGAAGTGGAGTTAGCTGTGCAATATGTATACTCACACCATCTGCTATCTGATAGCGGAATGGGTTTTATATACACATTTAATACCCTGATTCTTTAAATATTTAATATTGTATGCGCGAAGAAGAAGTAATCCACACAAAACAGTAAATAACTTACAAGGAAACTGTCTCGGGTGGGACACGAGAATCTGCATGAAAATTCCACAGCGCGTTGATGACTTGTTCAAATTAACACTACTGCAGTACTACGTTTCGGATATTCGCGGCACGCGAGTTACAGGACCTCAAAATTTCGATTTTTTCTCTCTGAACGCCTGAGAGGTAGGCAATACTTCATACATATATGCTGAAGTTATGCATTTCCCATACACTTTTATAAAAAGGTTGCGCTGAAAATAATTTAAATGTTAGATTAAAATTAATGATGAAATTGGCGTGTTAATTAATTACTCTGATCCCTGCCAAATGCGAATATTATATCAATACAGAATGACCCAAAGGAAACTTCCCATCCCGTTCATTTCGTAACCAATTAATTTCCAGGAGCAATCCCGACACACGTCCCTATTAATTTAAGGGTGAATGTGCCATCGTGATCAAGCATTCCACGCTGTTCCTTTTTATTGTGGTCTAGTGGTAATAAGTATTTTTTTCTTAAATGACAATATGAATCAATTGACACATCATATCAGTGGCCTTTAGTATCTATTTACAAAAGCATGTGATCATTCACTAGTTTCTTTGAAAACTCTGCGAGAAATTGCGTTTTGAACTCTCAAATATTATAAAGTGAAAAGAATCACCAGAACATTTACTAATAATACAGTTGTATATCGCTTCTGTAAGACTTTGATCAAAAACAGTAGACGGGGTTTCATTAAATTCAAAATTAGTGTCTCTCAAACCTTTTCTTTGAAAAGAGGAAGGACTACATATAGATCGTACATGTTTACAGTCGTTTCCTGTTACCTCCACGGACAACACAACACCAACAAACAAACTCAATATCTCGATCCCAACTCGACAATCTGTTTCACCACCTCCACAGAAAGTGAAAACAACACAATATCAGAGAATGTATCGTACAAAACAACTATCACATTTACAAGTGCGTGCGGTCGTATACAGTTCTTGCTTCCATCGCCAGAGTGCGCAGACATTACATGACTACACTGTAAAAAAAAAAACACTTTCTTACACTTTCAGGGCACTTTCAAAAGCGGGAATGTGTTTTAAAAGTGTACGAATTATGTAAAAAAATGCTGTGAAAGTGTTCGAATGTGTTCCAAGCAAAATTGTAATAATTTGTATATACTTTTTCAGCACCTTTAAAGCACTATTTTTCTTGGTGCACAATGTGAACATTTTTTTAGCACAAACGAGACATATATCTTGTATACTTTATTCTCACCTACTGTACACATTTGTACACTTTTGTACACTTTTTTACGTTTACTATATTTTGTCATTATCTAAGTCCATACATTATACGCCAGAAATAGTTCACATTAAACTCTATATAATTTGTATTTGTGTCTCGTCATATTTTTTCAAGAAAAGCAGGGACTAAGATAATTTTCAGTTGTATGACTTATTTATGCTCATGAAACGCTTTTTTAAATCCATCCTTGAGGATGACTTTAATGCTTTACGTACTAAGTTTACGTATTAATCGGTCAAGCCTTCAGTTGAGGTACCACCCTGACATTCACCTTGTGGGACTGAAGAAACCCTTTGAAAACTTCAAGCCAAATTCCCGGCAGTATGAGAGCACCAAATTCCATTCCAAAGTGAGAAAAATTAAGATGCCTCCGTACCAACGTTGCTTCTTGTGTGTGGGAGGTTTCATATGTTTAAGGATGCTGTACAAATGAAAAGCAATAACGAAATTTCGGAAAACGGCCCAGTATTATTTGCGTATGTGAATAAAATGAACTGTCTGAGATTTTGACATTATCTATGAGAAATTAGAATACGCGTAATTTACGACTTTATACGCCTATGCAATTTCGGGTATTCTAATTTCTTAGCAAAAATAAACAGTCAAAATATCAGGCAGTTCATTTCATTCACATTCACAAGTATTATTGGGGTCGCTTTCGAAAATTTAATTATTTCTTGTCATTTGTCCAGCAATATAAAAATATTAGAACACACACACACAGACGCAGCGTTGGTACGGAGGCCTCATAATCACGGCGGCTGTATTATTATTATTATTATTATTATTAAAACATGATCTTTTTCGTGCCTCTTAAAACTAAAGGTAAAAAAAAAAAAAAAGTTTCCTTCCATGTAATATTGAATAGTGAAATATTCAAATACACTTGTTATATGCGCATTTTGTGTGAAAAAAAAGTACATTTCTTTCGAAACTGGTTCGGATTATTGATTTTTTAATGCGCCACTTTCTTACCCTGTTTTGATTTAGATAATATTCTATACACAGGTGTTTCATGTATCGTTGCCAGGACTACTGTTTTAACACTAGATTTCCTTTTTGCACTGTCTACACTTTTCACGGGGTTCTCCCAGTTCCTTCCACTTTCTTCATTCCACAAAGTTTCTCATCATCCTTCCTTCGGCCTGAGCCAAAGTTTCCTCAAGGTCGAAAATAAGAATTCAGTTCCTCCTACTTACTTCTCGAATTTAATTCATTCATCTCTGCACGGTTCTGGCCGTGATGGGGTAGAGGAAAGGGTGCCGGCCGTAGTTAAGGATACTTTATCAGCATTTGTCTGGTGCGTCTCAGGAAAACATTGGAAATCCTTAATCAGGTTGGTTGGCTTCTGGTATTGAACCCAGGGCTTCCGAAAAGCGAAACCAACGCGTTGCGATGTTTTACTACTTGCCGATGTTTTTTCTACTTCTAGGCTTGCGTTCAAATACTAATTGGAAGTCAAACAATAATCGACATCTTTAATATCACGTTAATATTCATTAAATACTTTATTATTTAATAGAAACATTGCTTTAAAAAATAATTTGCTATTGAATTTTATGTATTTAAGGCCTTTAGGCATCTAAGGCTCAAGCCGGGATAGGGAGGGGGAAAGGATTTGCCAGGGCCTATGTTGAAGGTGTCATTCCGGCCTTTGCCTGGTGTGACTGAGGAAAAACCTGGAGAAACCTCAGTCATGATGGTCGTCCACTGGGATGGACCCAGTGGACGACCTCCCGAATGCTACGCGAGCGCTCTTACATTTTTTTTTT